>VDFB02234787.1:0-14714 GCA_007258455.2 Sequoia sempervirens
ATTTATGCAAAAAAATCAAAAAAACCAAAAACTTCAAAAAACAAGCAAAAACTCAGTCAGATCCGAGATCAGTTAGAACAGGGGTTTCTATAGTGGTATCAGAGCTAAATCCTGCCATCCTGAGGGTTAAGCATTCCTATGCAGCCACAAGAGGTTGGGCCTTACAGATATTACACTCGCAGGAGAGTTTTGATTGATAGGCAACAGGGTTTGAACAGGCAGCCGGGTCCCATGGCTGACAAAACAGAGGCTCCGCAAAACCCTAGAGATAATGATGATGCAGAGGTTCTACACACTCTTAGAGATTTATGAGCAGGTCAACGACAGTCCAACGATGTACTACAGCAGTTGACAGTGGCAATCCAGAGGTTAGGTATGCTGAGGAAACCGTCACCACATCGTGATGAGAACAGGAGTGATGCAGGATCACAGAGAGCACCTAGGACTGTTTCACGGATGGCAGATAGGCCCACTAGGCCTAATTTTATGAGACAGGAGCCCGATGAGGCTGTTGCAGGTGAGGAGCATGAGGATTTGTTCGCTGATACACTTATGGCAGCAAACGATGAGTGGGAGTTAGTACTACCTGAGGTCAGAGAAAGGATTACCTTTGACAGAACACCACAAAACAAAGAAGAAGAAGTGATTAGCATGTTTAAGGAGTATAGCACTCTTCCTCAAAAACTTAAGAAGGAACTTCCTTTCATGAGTTACATGGATTTGCACCCGAGTCTTTGCCATAAGACAGAATCTGCAAGGAAGAAATATCACACTATAGCTCATGAATTGTTTACACATGAAATGGATAGAGAATCTACACATAAAAATGATACAACTCTTCATCAGAATGATTTGGTATCTTCAAATTCTTATGAAGTATGCAAAAATTTATATGATGAATTTGATAGACATGCTGATTTGATTCAAGAAGACACTAGCACAGCTTTGGGTAATGATTTACCTACATCGTCCTTGCAAGAGGTGACTCAAGAAGTTTCTACTATGGAGGCTACTTCTGATTCTCATGACAGCGATGATGAAACTTTGCATGAGCATGAGACAGCAGTGTTTCCACATGTGCAAAATGATCTTATTGAATTGTCACATGAAAGTACTCAGGAATTGGGTACTAATGATGCATTGTATGTGGAGGATTCATGTCATGGTGAGTCTGATTTTCCAGATCAGACCTTTGAAAACAAGCTAGAAGATTCATATGTTGATATGGAATCCCAGGATCATGCTTTGGATGGGCATGCAGTTACTTTGAGAGTGGAGGTGTGTGAAGATACTGTCATACTAGCAACTTCTACCTTATCAGTTGAGCCATCCTTTGAGGTACAAAGCAGCAGTACCTTAGATGTTGAGGTGTGCATGGATGAAAGCACACATGATGCTGCTTATCATGTAGTGAGTGATGACGAATCAGCCTCATATCATAGTGCATATTGTGAACCGGAAAACTTGTATGGGGGTCATAAGCTACAAAATCCTCATCATTTGGTTGGGCAACTAAAAGTGAATGACAATATGATTGCCACAACCCTTGAGCATTTTGATGTTGCTTGTCAGATGTTGGCTACCTATGGTTGGAGTACTCCTTTGACAGATGAGCATGGTGATAGTGGTTTTTCCCTTGCAGAGATACATGCACTTCAAGAAGCAATTGGAATGATGAAACAAAATTACCTAAAACTACTTGCGGACAGGGATTTTCTTCTCGAGTGGAATTGCATTTGTTTTGATGCATTGAAGGGAAAGGAGGAGCAGATCGATGAGCTCACTCATGAGCTTGAGGTGACTATGGACTCGTTGCAGAGCACCCAGTTGGCCCTTCAGGAGTCTCAGTCACGGTTGGACGAGCTTACCATGAAGTTAAGTTTGGCACAAACTCGACTAGCTGCAGTTACAGTACAGTTACATACAGTGGCAGTCAGTGAGGATCATATATCCACGGGTTGTAGCGAGGATGTGGTTACATCCATCACGGTTACAGGAGCAGTTGATACCGATGGGACGAGTGCATTGGTTGAAAGTTGCAGGGAACCACATGTTACACCTGGTTCTCCTGAGGTTACTCCCATGACAGGTGTTGCAGGGGCGATTATTGTTAGCTCTTGCAACATAATACTTGATTCATCGAAGAGTTGTGTGACAACTCTCGACACTACTCCATCTTCTTCACAGGAGGTAGGCAGAATACCATTCAGGTGGGAGATCGGTTCTCATGATGATTTGTTTCCCTTATCTGGAAGCAAATCAGTTATTTCATCCCATGTAGTTGATCATGATCGGTCGTTTGATGAACCAATTCAGGAGTATGATTTAATCTACTATTCCAGGGGCTCAACGGTGGATGATTCAAATCATAATAGAATGATTGTGCAATTTGTGAATAATCCGTTATTTGAGTTGGATGGTGGTTCGACCTATGATAATCCACTCTTCAAGTTGGAAGCCAATAACACTCCTAAAACCAGTTCAGGATTGAGCGATAATCGCAGTGTTTGGAATTTTCCTAGTGCATCGAAATTCCAAACAGAGATCACAAAGGAGTTTTGCAATGTATACCTAGTGAGGAGTGCCTATAGTTTTACTTTTGATCCACTAGTACATGATCTGTATTTGATGCACAATCCTTATGCACAGGATTTTTCTTTAAGTGTAGTTGAGGGGAGTAGCCCAATACTGTGTGCAGAGTTACCATTTTCCGAAGATGGGATTAGTGGCTGCAAATACCCGACTCAGTTATTTACAGGAGATTACTTGCAGGGGCAGCAATCAGTTATCCATCATGATGAGATGTACCCGACAGGGATTGCTACTTTAGTGTCAAAGTGGTTTCATACGGATACATGGTTACAGGGTGATTATGATGCCAGTGGACATGATGGTTTGGTTAGTCAACACATCCATGGGAGTCTAGCAGAGGATGGAGATAGTTGTTGTGATACAAATACTTTCCGATGTTCATCTTCCCACAGTATGGTTGGATGTGTGTACAGATTATGTTGGGATCCAGGTGGCGACAGGATTGGTACTATGTTTTGGATGGGTCCCAGTGGATTGCTTCACCACTTCTGGCATGGTGAAGTTGAGATCAGAGTAGCGCAGAGGAAGTCGGAGGGGATTAGGCATGGCAGACTTCCATTCCGGGTTTTGGATCTAGGCATATTTTGCGCAACTATGTTTATGCTGGTGCTACAGGAGTTGGTTAGGGATGTGTGGGACATTTCACAATTCTTCTTTTGGGCCTCCCGAGGATTAGAGTTTCTTTGCAGTGGAGATTGCTTGGGGACAAGCAATTTCAGGGAGGGCAGACTGTAATGTCCCCATTTTGGCGAGCATCAGAGTTCGTAAGAATTAGCCTATTATGCGACCCTCGTAGGCTGATTGGATGGATAGAGGGTCTTGTTGGAGCTTGGCTTGGCTTCGGATCGTCAGAATTTACCAGTTGGCTTTCGTTTATGCTCATTCAGACGACTTTTGCCTGACTTGCTATTTTTAGCAGTAATAGTCATTCAGCGGAGCACCCCTGCTATTTTTAGCAGTAGGGTTTGGTCATGTGCAAAATCAATCACTTATTCTCCAGCTTCACTTCAGACGGTTCGTTAATCGGACGTAAATTGAGTAAGATATTAATATTTTAATTGTCAAATTAAATATTAATTATTGAAGCTTATATTATAAAGTTATAATATTATTTAATATTATAACTTAAGTGATTTCTTGAAGGGTTCGACCAACATTGAAGGGGGCCACTTTTTAATTATATTTTATAATTAAAAGTGCGTCGAGACTATTGAAAAATTAAAAGTTAAAATTCAACTTTTATTTAAATGATGCCTTTTGAGGAAAAAGTCGACCCTCTTGAGAATATAAAGAATTTTCATTGTGAAGAGCTCATTATGTTATTGAGTGTTTGAAAATTGATCAAGTTTCGTCCAGAGCACGGAAGCCAAGGGTTTCAGTCTCAGAGCATTGGGGAACGAGCCATCTCCAGTGAAAGCAATTCAGAGGTTGTGAAATATCTTCCGATTTATTGCCAGGCAAGAGATTTCTTCATTCAGAAAGAAGTTCAGAGCATCACGAGACTGATAAAATATTCGGGTTTTGATTAGCTATTCATCCAGCGGGATTATACAGTTGAGGCGCCTATTTCTTTTGGATCTGGAGATTCCAGTAAGAGCCGTACATTTTATTTATTCATTGCTGCTGTTACCGGGCCGTACTTCTACTGTACCTGGCGACGTACCATTCAAGAAAGGCGTATTTATTTACAGAGCAAAATACCTTCATCTTTGTCAGTCAAACTTCAATACGGGCGCATATATTCACTGCAGGGGATTCTTCCTTCTGGCGCAAGGGAAAGTTATCCATCATCTCAGCCGTACCATTACCAGAAGTTCATTTATTGCTGCAAGAAAAATCAGGTTTTTATCAAATAAAGTGTTGCCTTTTTGATTGCATGTAACTGGATCTTTATTGTAATCATCTTAGAAGTTTATTAAATAGACTGGCAACTGGAGATTCAATAATTTCTATCATTTCCGGAGTTGTGTTATTTAATTTGAATTTATTCAGTATTTCTTTTCAAAAATCGCAATATCTTATTTCATGCAAAAACATCAAAAAAATCAAAATACACCAAAAACAAACAAAAACAGTCAGATTTGAGAAACAGGGGAAACTAGGGTTTACACATGACCAGCCAGTTTACGATGATTCCAATTCTAGAGACCTAGATTCTAGCCCAACTTCTATAAAGATCACTCATCTCTAGTTATCCATGGCTCTTCCCAAGCCTATCATAAACTTGTCGCTCAACCAAAAATCCATAAGTCACCTCAAACCCTCATGGTAAAGACAAAAAGGAACCCAGCTTGCACAATATGATGAAGAGCGTCAAAGCTGGCATCCTTGAGGTTGCTAAAAAAATTGAAACCCAAGGAATGGACAAGGAAATACAAGATAATATTATGAAGATCCTAATCAAATACATTCAACAACAGTTGGAGTGCCTTCAGCAGCTTAAAAAGGGCCATGATAAACTTGCTGACTGCCTTTGTTACCTCAAATTTTAAAAAATTGCAGCAAAAATTGAAGGCCATTAAGCCTGTCTATGCCATAGAGAAGCAAAACCACCAGCTCACTGACATGCAACAAACTACACATGCCAAATGCCAAGCCCTTCACTTTCAAGTTCTAGGCATTGACCATCAAGCTATCAAAGGAGACTGGCCTCAAATCTTTTCAAGCCCTCACCAAGACCTGCTACCTCTCATTGGGTTGAAATTAGAAGAGATGAAAACAACCATGACAAACAGAACATTGAGGCCACTTCCAACATCCATGGGGATCTGCTGTCTAGTTTTATTTGATATGGTTGCTGCTTTTATCTGTTTTTGAAAGAAAATATGAATGCAATCAGAAATATATCGCTCTAGAAAATCCGACTTATGCTGCTCTTATCTACCTCCAAATTAAAATAGAATTTATCCCTTTTTTATGTAACAGTAAAATAAACTTCCCATGCTCTCAGCCATAGCCCTTTCTGAAAATTTTCTAAGGGTTTGGCTTTCTTAGAAAAATTCTTTCATAAATATACATACACTTGATCTTTTATCAAAAAAAAAATTTACAGACCCAGAAAAATATTTTAAATCAACATTGAGATTCCAAGCAATCAATTAATTTCTGCGGCAAGCTGAAAATCAGATAGCAAAGTGGTTGGAAGTCAATTTTCTCACAAGTTGAGAGTTTATACTCGTGAGAATTGGCGTGAGAATTGACCTCCATCACACTGCTTTATGAGCTCATATTCCACTTTCTTTAGGAAATCAGCTTATGCTGAATTTTGTAAGACAAGTGCAATATTACTTTATATAAAATATGAAATAGAAGATTGAAACAAACATAAAAGAATGTTTGAGTAAGAAAAGTAAGAAAAACGGAACAAGAACAAGGAAAAAATTGACATAGGATTTTTTTTTAATTCCAAGCATATGATCCAAGGCATGTAGTTTATTTTGTTTATAAGTAACTTCACAGAATATTCATTTAGGCCCTGGGGCAGTTAATGTTGAAAACTGAATAAAGTTTAGATAGAATCTGTCAACATTGACCTGATTTCTGTCCATAATATTTTTTAATTTGTGCAGCCAAATAAAATGCAGCTTTTCTTTCCAATTTGGAGGCTCTTTTAGTAACATGGTTATTATTCACTATACGACACCTAGTCATAAGCCATATTGATTTTATATAGCTGATCTTTATCTGGTGACTGCATGGAAGGAGAATGGTTGATGAGCAGAATATTATAGTGTCACAGCAAGGCAATGCCTCTTGTTAATCACACGGGGAAATGCCTCCAGCTGGTAGTACCCATAATATGTATATTGGCATGGATTTTTCTCCAATTTGTAGCAAATGCATGATGCCTATGATCCTAATTGCATGGAGCTTCCTTGCTGACATAATACCTATGGCAAGCATGGATTGTATGCAAGAAATCTAGGACTGCATATGCTTAATGTTAGTTTGTGTTGTTATACTTCAAGCTATGCACAAGCATGTGCCAGATTTCTTAAGAAGATTTATATGGATAGTAGTAAACTTCATATGGAAGTAGAAAACGAGCTCCATGCACATTGGCACAATGACCCTTTGGTATTCCTAGTAGCACAGTTTTATTGATGAGTACAAAGGAAAACTTCAAGTGCCCACAGGGTTGTGATATAGGGGTGGAGCAATCTGTGAATCAAAGTCAAAATATGTGGAGACAATGAAAAGCATCAAATTTAAGTGAGTCAAATCCCTTAGAAGGTTTGTGATAGTTAAAAACTTAAAACATTCCAGCTAATAGGATGTATTTCCCCTATGTCTGCATTTAGTAATTACTTGCACACAATAATTTATCTATAACATGTCATTTTTTTGTCATTATCTATAATTTATCTGTAACAAGTAACTTTTGTGCCCATCAAAATTCTGGCTGGTTACGTCTCAACTGTGATAACATTTGTTCTTCCCAATTTTTTTCTTTTAAGAACACCATTGAAAGCACATACTTTCTAAAGAATCATATCTCACCACGTACCGTAAAAGTAGAAACAATGCTAGACGAAGTCCCCATATTAGTACCATTAGAGTCAATATAACCTGAAACTCAGGTTAAAAAAACAATATAGATTAGTAAGATACAAAAAGAATAGTAGAATGCAATGCAACTTATCCTCATCTGTGAATGGAAAGAAAATGTCATAATTGTAGATTCTCCAATAAAACTTGAGTAATGTAATAACATTAGTATAAATAAATAAACTGTTATATGGAAGAGACATCATGTTACAACCCAAAATTTAACTGACCCGATGCTTAAGAAAATATATGATACTTATTATAGATTTTGTAGCCTATAGAGGACAAATGATTAAGATAGTAAAATCCCAAGAAACCATTTAAATAAAGCTTTAAAAATCCTTCAAGCACACGATAAATCCAGATGTGGTGGACATGATTGAATTATGTGTCAAGTCATAATGATTGTTCAATGATTTAGTGATAATGGAAAATATTACATTGTCTGATCTTTTCATTTTCAAAATTATCTTTTCCATCAATGACAATTATGCTAGAAAAGAAGAATGCCTTTGTTACTCTTCAGACAATATTGGTGTGTATTTAGCATCTTAGAGAGGAGCAAGCTGCCCCAAAAGATTGCATTATTTTGGTGCTATTTATGGAGTAAAGCTAGAGTTTAAAAGATAATTTACAGCTAATAGAATTATTTTATTTAGCTAACTACATCAGCCCCCCTAAAAAGAAAGTCATCTTCCAAACAACAAGAAAACAAAATTTGGAAGACGGAACAAACAACTAAACATCTACTAAGGGGCTGGTTGAGAGGACGTCCCTGACGGATGGACTGATGTAGATGGAGTAGACTGAGAAGCCATGCTTTGACGTAGCCGATAGACATCCTCCATGCGCAACTTTAGGTGATGTTCTGCCAATAGCTCGTGTTCGCAAGTGGTCTTAACGAGTTGGACAACCTCAGTCAACTAGCGTTGGGTCTTCTCATGGGTGCTTTGTAACTTTGCAAACCGTTTTTCCTTTTCTGCAAGAAGGCTATCCTTGTCTAAAATATTCGAACCAATTTTTCAATTTTTCAATTACAATGAGCAATGCAACACATGTTCGTTAGGGTTAGCCCTTAAACCAAAACAATGTGGAATTCAACTCTAACCAAGGATGTACACCAAGATCCCGAGATGGGCAAGGTGTGCGCATATGGTCAAAGGATCTCAATGCAATGTTGAACTGAATAACTCTAACCAAGAATGCGCCAGATGACGGCGAGCATATGGTCAGAGGATCCCTACCAACTAATTATGCTGAAAGTAAACTCGACGCCAAGCATGTGCTTTCCAACCCAAGATGGGAATGGAGCTACCATATGGCGGAGATGTTACAAACTACAATGCAATTCAAATGTAAATAGGCGGCAAGCTAGCCTCTTCCACTTATTCAGTGGGTATTACAAAAACATGAAGAGAGATATTAAGAAATGCTGACAGTACTACTATTCAGCTTACAAATAATAGGAAGTGCCTGCAGAAACAAGATTAGAAGCTCTTCAATTGCTGCAATAATAAATGTGACCTCCACAAGGCTTAATATGACTTCCTAACACCAACCCTTCACCAAAATGCAATTTACTCAAATCTGATATGACAGACCAGCAACTTGAAAGACAGAACCAACAACATAGAACCCTACCAAAATGCTCATATCTCACTCATCTCTCAACCAAATGACCTCAAATCTGATGCAATGAATTCCTATGACAAGGGCGACCAAGCTGCATACAGGAAACCACACTCAAACCCACGTATTTATTTAACACGCTTCCCAATGCACTTCAAAGAGGGGCGGCCTGGCAAAAAAGGCGAATTTCTTTTATAAAATCAAGTTCTTCATAATAAAATCTGCAAATTGGCACAAAGGGGCGCCCAACATAGAGAAAAGGAAATATGCAATACCCAGAACGAATATATTTTTATTTTCAAATATATGAGTGAAAACTACTAATTTGCTATGATATCAGCAACTCCAAAAATTGATATGAAATGCAACAAATTGAACTACGAAATCACAACTCAAGCTACAATGCAAACCTCACTACAAATTCTCTCACAAGCAAACTAAATTCTCCACTAGATGCTATCTCTCAAGCATGAAGTTGAGCCAAGGCTAGGAGGCATTCATTGCTCGAAGCAGTTCTAGCACCATTTCGGCAGCATAACAATACTTCAGACATAAGATGGTCAAATGAAGAGAAGAGGCCTCCTTATAAAGGCACAACAAGGAATCTCCAGAAGCTTCTAGAAGAGAAGCCCTAAATTCAAATTTGAAATAAACCTTTTCCCTCCAAGAGATGGCGTCCACTTTTCAAAGCTTCACTTTTGACTTTTATTTTTAATTCAATCCTTCCAAGAAATAGGCGTCCAACATAAGCTTCAATTTTTGACTTTAATAAAATATAAAATCCCTCCATGAAGCGCCCACCCTTGAAGACCACTTTTTAAAACAACATTAAGTTATAAGACTAGGCCAAGGGGATAATATAACATTAAATATAACATTATTTAAATTAATTGAACTTATCTCTCCAAATGCATCCCAAGGCCAAAATTGAACAACCCAACTGAACTGACAGCTGAGGGAAGCCAACTGAACTGGAACCAACCTGTCTACTGCCAAAAATAGAATTTACTAAAAATAGTAAATTCCAAAAAGTGCTTTCGCAAAGCAAGTCACACCAACAAGCTTCGAAAACCCGAAAGAATCCGCAATTCAATCACCAAACTCGAGCAACAACAACCTCCAAAATAGGAAACCTAATTTCACCTTCGAAAGTAGCCTACGGGTCTCTGAATAGGCCAACGGTCAATAGAAAAATCATGCTCGAGAAGGGGACATTACATTGTCCACCAATTGTTAATCTTATACTGACAACTCCTTGTCTTTTTCTGAGACTTTGGTCCTCTCTATTTAAGATGTGTCTATTGGGCGAACTGATCCTGAAATTGCCAAGTTTGCTCATCTATTGCTTGTCATAGCTTCTG
Organism: Sequoia sempervirens; assembly: GCA_007258455.2. NCBI lineage: Eukaryota > Viridiplantae > Streptophyta > Pinopsida > Cupressales > Cupressaceae > Sequoia > Sequoia sempervirens. Next base: position 10,131 of record VDFB02234787.1, read on the forward strand.
AGAAATTCAGAAAGATTCATCCACACACTCCATGAGCTGGTTGTGGGAAGCTAAATTGTGTTGTAATAGATAGAACACCTCCCAAAAGGTAGACTCCATACCATACAAAGCTACAAGTACTCTGCCATCCCTCCCTCTGAAGGAAGGTGCTATTTTGGTTGACTCTCATGCTGCCTTCATTTCAAGAGTCTCATGTGTGGGCCAATCTTTAGAAGGGAAGATTCTATTAAACTCCTCTTGGCAACCTGCCTCCATGAAATGTAAAATCTGGAGAGCTTCTTGTAACACTAGAGAGGAGTGTGTGGTGTCTAAACGCTTGGCAATATCAGCCACCTCCTGCATAATGATAGTCATTAGCTCTATGTCCTACACATACTATTGAATGGTACCCAACAGGTCATCTAGATTAGGCTTTGTGATTTGAATGGTGATTTCCTCCAGACTACTGGAATCATCATCTTGGTTAAGTGAGTCTTGAGATATCTGTATAGGTTGTTCCTGTGCCTCCAAGGGTGGCCTCTGCATTGGCTCCATACTGTGTGCAGTCTCCTGAGTGAGAGAAGGTGGCCTCTGCATAGACTCCATACTGTGTGCAGTCTCCTAAGTGTGAGAAGGTTTGTCAATAGTGAGCGACTATAGGCTAGTCTAGTTCTAGTGGAGGGTAATCCTTATATCAACCGGAGCTCCTAATAGCTTTAGCTAGCTTTCAATCTGCTCAAAAGCTTCGCTTTGTCCCCATCTATCATCCTACTCAGGAACAACTGGCAAGTCATCTGGAAGTGCTGCCATAGGAATATCAGAACTGACCTTGAGGTTGGTTTCCTTGTGAAACTAGGGATTGAGCCCCAACTGTGGCTTCAATGACTATAAAGACCTCTTCTGCTGAAATAATATCTCGGGTATAGTTCTTGATGTAGAGGTTGTCCAATCAATTTGTTCATATTCCTCTTCGTTGTTGTCCTCTACTTCATCAAGTATGGCCTTATGCTTTCATTTCCTCTAAGTGCACCGCTTCGGCCTCTCCCGACTATGTACACAACATTCGTGTTAATATCGCTACCACCAAGTTAAATTTGAGCTAAAACAGACAACTTACTATTTTTGGCAGTCCTATTCGCACGACTTCTTTAGTGGTTCGATGTAGCTTTTCTTTTAGCTGTTCGATATTCCTTCCGGTTTTTCGAGATCTTTCGCAACAATGTAACATGCAAACCAGGATCAAAACTTTTTCAGGAGCCGCCTTCGGAGGCTATTTTTAGGGTTTGCATGTCAAGGTTTTCTTTGCATGTCTGATGATTCTTTATGGGTTTTTCAAGAGCTACGCGGTGGTGTGACATGCAAATGGAGATACCCACTGCTAAGGAACTCTGCTATTTTGAAGCAAGTGTGTCCCGCCAGCCGCCTCAGCCAGCCTGTAATCACGAAGCCATCTAAAGCAAGCCACCGGAACCAGGAGCAACAAAGATCATTTGATATACATGCAGAAATAATTCAGGGTTTCAACCCGTAACTCCAAAAGTATGCGTAAAAGCCAGAATTTCTAAACCACAAACCACCGTATCGGGCCGTGGCCTTCAAAGCATTCAAGCAGGAAATTTCAAGTCAAACGAGCACTTACTATTTATAGTAAGTCAATTTGGAAACTGGCTAAAAAATTGTAAATCAAGTGCATGCGCCGCTGTCAGCCAGCGTGTCAATGGCGAGTGAGCACTCTATTCCAACAAATTTTCAAGTCGATCGGAGTACTGGAGCCACCGGAACATAGGTTACTATTTATAGCAAAACCACCCGTAAACATGCTAAAAATAAGGTGGTGACTAAAAAATGGCAAAGAAGTCACCGGTGACAACAAGTTACCGAGGATGCGCTATGAAAAATTTCAAGTCATTCCGAGCTTCAGAGGTACAAAATTGAGAGGACTTACTAAAAATAGCAGGGCACGTAAGCTGGCGAAAACGAGAAAAATTTCTAAGTCTGGAGCTTCATCCTGCAGCCATGGCAAAATGCGCCCAAGTTGGCGGAGTAGAAGCATTAAAAAATTCTAAGGCAAGTGTTAATCTTCATCCTGCTCCCCAGGCAAAATGCGCCCATCTTCAGCTGGAGTCAGGAAAATGGCTAAGTGTTGAAAATCCTGCTACCTAGCTAAAATGCGCCCGCACTCTAGGGGGAAGTTCAAAATTTTTCTAAGGCATAATGCATCTTCCACCACCTTCCATTTGCGCCTATCCTTCATCATGTAAGAAATGCGCCCAAAGCACAACTGGTCAAAGAAAAGTCAAAGTGTTTTATCCTGCAGCAGGGGTAAAATGCGCCCTCAAGGGATGAAGAAGTTTAAAAAAAAAAAAAATTCTAAGTATGATGCTTCATCCTCCACCCCCTATGAAATGCGCCCACATGCAAGCTGGAGGCATTCAAAAAAACTTCTAAGTCTGAAATGTTTCATCCACCTCCCTATGCTAAATGCGCCCAAGTTGCAAATAGGTCAAAGGAGTCAAGGCAGCTTCATCCTCCTCAAGGGCTAAAATGCGCCCAAATGCATGCATGTGAAGACAAAAACGGAGAAGATGAAAGGTCACAAGGGACGTGGTAACATGCTTTATCCTCCTCCACATCAAAAATGTGCCCAAGGATGAATGAAAGTCAACAAGTCAACAAATTTCATCCTTCTCCTACATAAAAATGCGCCCAAGAGGAAAGTGGGTCAACAAGTCAGCAATTTTTATCCCTCACCTAGGTGGAAATGCGCCCAAATGAGTCAAGTGAAGACAAAACAATGGAAGTGGGATAGTCATCCTTCTTATATGTCAAAATGCGCCAAGTTGAAGATGTAAAAGGTGAAGATAAGGTGGTAAATAAGGTGAAAAATAAAATATGTTGTGCTTGCGAGGAAAATTTTCCAAGTGAAGCAAAGTAAAATTTTCTCCACCACAGGCAGAGTGATTGAGGAGTGAATAAAATTTTCTAAGGGAAAATTTTCAAAGTGATTTAAAATTTTCTAAGGCACAAATGTTTTGTCTTAGAAAAATGCCTAAGTCTGGAGAGGTGATGGAATTTTCCTGAAGCGTGAGCAAAGTTGCCAGAGATGAAGTCGGTGAATGCCAGCTCCACAGGATTGATAAAATTTTCCAAGTCAAAACAAAATTCTCAGAGGGGATCGAAGAACGAGAATAAATTTGATGAAAGAATATTTTCTAAGGTTCAAAATTCAAGAAAATTAAATGAACCCGTTCGTTGGGTACCCATGAATTCGACGCCTTCTGGAGAAAATTTTCTTCTGGGTATCGAAGATTGTCGATGAGGAGTTGATTTTAAAGCCTTCCATGCTTCGCTGCGGCCTTCAGGATGGATATTTTTGATGGGCGCTAGGTTGATGAATTTCCTAAGGGAGATGTGAAAATTTTCTAAGGCAAATGTGAAGAAAATGTATTTTCAAGGTGAAATTCTCCAGACGATGAATTTGAAAGAAACTGCTTAGGTGAATTTGCTTAAACCCTTCGTAAAGATAGTCTTCCAGAGCTGGAGTTGAACGAAATTGAGTATCGGAGCCCCAGGTAGTGAAATGAATTTCTCAAAGATGAAGTTTGTCTAAGGCATGAACTTGAACACGAAGTTGGCTAGTGGAGGCAACAAATCCTTGGAGATCAAAACTTGGTAAGTAAGTTGAGTTTATGTTGTGATGTGTTCTTATACTTTTCTCCTTGCTTGTTTTGCAGGAGGAACGTCGAGACCAAGCGAGGATAACTTAAAGTAATGAAGAAAGTACTCCAGGACTAGATTTCAACTTCGAAGGAAGAAAAGTTGCGAAAAATGGCTAAGTGTCGAAGAAACATTTCCAAAACTTAAGATGGAGAAAAGAATGGAAGCTCGGGCGAAGCCAAAGAACAACGTCAAGAAGAAGATCAAGAACAGTGTGAACGCGTCTGCAAACGGAATCTTCTAGAAGGTTGATGGTGGACATTATGGCGCATTTATTACCCCTCTCCTTTGTGGCGGTTTTTAGGGCGAATATTGTTTAGGGCTGAGGTGGCACGATTCTGGCCACTCTATTGATTGTAACCCTAGCCGTCTTTTGGGACTTGGCTAGCTATATAAAGGGGGAGTCCCCCTCATTTGTAATTCATTAGAAAGTAGACAGTAGAGAAGATTAGAATAGACATAGAGTAGAGGGACAACTTAGAAGTAGCTTAGTATAGATTGATAGTGTAGCTTGAAGAAGAGGGAAAGTTTTCCCTTTGAAAACTTTGTAAGAAATTGTTGTGAACACTCTCTCAATAAAATAGTTTTTCATTGATGGTGAATTTCGTCTTTGTTGTGAGTAGCTAGCAAGGTTTCTTCGTCCTTCGGATTCAAATGGTAGCTCAAAGTAGTATAATTTTTATTCCATGCAAGTAGATGTTAACTGTGGAATGTGGTGTTTGATCTAAGCAACTTCATCTATCCATACCACTAGTGTATTTGCTGATGGTGAATGCGCCTTGTGTGGTCAACCGGAATATCATGCACTTAACTTCAATCACAGCTTGAATGATGGTATGCGTCGTTGTGATGGTATCTTCATGTCAAGTGGTGGTTTGAACATCTTTA
>VDFB02234788.1:0-24550 GCA_007258455.2 Sequoia sempervirens
GTAGTAGTACCTTCATGCTTTGATTTCGCTTGCTCCAAGAGCTCTTGTGTATAATGCATTCTCTGATAAATGACTGTCGTAGGTGACGTTTCAATTTGCTGCTCTGCTAACTCTGGACGTTCTATTTGACTTGTTTCCTTAAATGGATAATGATGGATATCTTTATTCATGATGTCCTCAATCTGAGTTTGGGACATATTTGATCCTGATGTTGACAACTCCATTTGACTGTAGGAGTTAATAATCTTCTCTTTTTGTGTAACACAATCTTGTTCTTGATGAAGATCATCTACGTGTCCATCCATAGAAAGCATCTCATGGGTAGATGAATGAATATGCGTTATGCTGGTGTGATCATCATTTGCGACATCTTGTATGGATAGGAGAGTGTCCATTAGATCATTGTAGTATCTCGAAGATACAAATTCTTGATCTTGATTAATTTCGGAGTTGCTTTCGACATGCTTTGGATCAAGTTCTTGACATGGGGTAGCTTCAAATGATGGATTTCTTACAAAGGGTTCTTGGACGTCATTATAAGACATGGGGAATGGCTTAATATCCTCAAGTGTCGAGTTCGGGGTTCTTTCAGTATCTGTAATCATGCGGTCAAAGGGGATCAACATGTTTTGAAAATGACCATTGCTAGACCTTAGTGAAAGATTTTGATCATGCTTTGGAATAAATTCTTGAGATATGTCCTCTACCTCATAAGGCGATGTAGAGACATTTTCGACATGATCATAGGTCGATGGATCGTGCATTATGTCAATAGGATCAAATAATCCTAACACTCCTTGAAAGAGATCACTAAAAAGTGGCTCTTGATGTATGGTGAGTTGATCATCGGATTGTGTAGATACATCCTCAATGTGCTCCTCGATGGAGAGGTTTTGATCATTGTCTTCGACAATTGTGGCGGAGGGATTTCCAATGTCTTTGACCATAGGGTCAAACGATGTTGATATTTCTTGAATTGGCTCATTGTTGAATTTTGTTTGTGGATTTTGATCATGATTCAAAAGTGACTCTTGACATATGTCGATTTGATCCTTGGATGAAGTAAACATGTGCTCAGTGATAGATTGATCTTGATCCTTGTTTTCAATAGTTGTCATCTTTTGTGTTTGTGCTCGTGTTGGTTGGGTAGCTTGAGAGGCTTGGGAAACTTGAAAGGATTGTTGCACTTGTTGAGCTTGTGTTGCTTGTTGTTGTTGCAGCGATGTTTGAGCTTGATTTTGTTGTGAAGCTTGAGAAGCGTGCGTGGCTATAGGCGCTTGCCGAATTGTTTCATATTGTTGGAGCAATTGTTGGTATGCTTTGAATGAAGCATTGTAATTGCTTACTTGGCTTAGTCGCAATGGTGGTGGTGGTGTAGTGACAAGTGTTTGAGATACGCTCGGAGCGATCATGGTAGTGAGGGGTTGAGATGTGATGGGAGTGATAGTGGTGTTTGGAATGATTGAAGGGATAGTGATGGTTGGATTGACCGAGGTGATAGGCCCTTGGGAGACCGTATTTTGATTTGGGATCAACGTTGTTGTTTGATTAGATACCATCCATTGGTGTGATGTCGATGGTATATTCAAAGGATTTGTCGTGATGGTTTGATTGATGTTATGTGGATTGATTTGGGTGGCATGATTGGTGTTAGGTAAAGGGGGAATCCCTAAACCAAGGAATGATGTAGGTAATGGTGGTGGAGATTCCCCTTGGCACAATGCCTCAACTATTTTGGAAAGTTCTGCAATTTGATCTCGCCAAATTTGTTCTTGATTTTGATTTTGACTCACTTGAGATAGTTGATTTGGCTTGTGTTCAAGTAGTTTTGGCATGCATCCTTGCGATTTTTGAATGGGATTATGGGAAAATTGACTTTGGATAATGTTCTGATTTGGCATGATAGGATGAACAATGTTGGTATTGGGAATCATTTTTCCAAAGGTTTCCGAGTTAGGATTCATGTTTCGAAAAAATGCATTTGGTACATCCACATTTGGTTTGTAGGGATTTGGTGGAATGATGTTGCTCGTTTGAAGACTCATGTATGGATTGTTTGGAGGATAGACTTGTAAGTTTGGACTTTGATTGAAATCTATCATGGGGAGATGTGTTCCAAAATTCAGATTGGGCATACCCACACTTGTTGTACCATTGACATTTGTCGAAGGAAATGATCCTATGCATGGACTTTGATAATTGATAGGCATTGCAAGGCTTTGAAGATTCAACTGATTTGGATTACCCAAGATGTATGGATCAAGTTTATATTCCATGTTCTTCTTGTGTTTTGACCTTGTTATGAAAGTGACTTCTAAGGTTCTTAGGACCAATGGCAAGATGGAGGATGAAAGGTGGATGATATGAGTGATGAACGTTTAGGAACTTTGAATCAATGCTAGACTTAGGGATTTTGATTTTGATTGTTTGATGTGGATCATGAACTTGTAAACCCTAAAATGTTGGATGTTATCTTAGGATGAACTTGTTCAAAGAGGTGATAATTTAACTAAGTGTGCGTGGAAGGATTCATCCAAACACACCTAACTAAACAAATGATTTTGATTTGGTCTAGAAAGGTACCCAAGTCTAGGTAATGATGTTTTCAAAGCTCTTAAAGTTGTTTGGATGGATGGGTATGATAAATGTTTGGAGTGGATGAGGTGTTTGATTTGATCCTAAAAGACTTAGAGAGACTTTGTTTACTAGGCCAAGGTATTGAAGAACACACTTTTCTCTAAGAGCAATCAAAAGACCAATATGACCAAGAGATATCAAGCACATGTGTGGGGTCCAATTTGTTATCTTTGCTTAGTGTATTATTTTTACCACAAACACACTCTTGATTAAAGTTTCAAAGTAAGATGTCCAATGTCTAAATTCCTTTTCTTCCCACAAAGTGTTGTGTGGGAGTTCCAAGAAATTGAGGCAAAGGGATTTCCTAGGTTAACCCTAGTTAGAGCAAATGACGATATAAATTCAAGTGATGAGAAACCTCTAAGGACATAATCCCAAGGGAAGGCAACAACACTTAAATTTGTCAAAAGGTATTTGCTCTATCAAAAGGGGTTTGAAATTTGCATGATCATGTTTAAGTGTTTGTTAGCAAAATGTTTTCGAATACATGGCATTGTTTTCAAACAAGAACAATTACAAGCCCTATGGATGTGATGAGCAATGTTTGTTTGGTCCCACTTGGACAAGTCCGACTACGCCTACTTTTAGCGGATGGTTGAATCAGCCCATGGCTCCCCTCCGGCACTCCCACTTATCTGGGGCAGCCAAGCATCAACACCCATGAAACTCCCATGGCATGCTTTTCCATCTCTACTAAAGAAGCCGTAAATTGTGCAAGGCGACGAGCGACCGTTCTTGCACCAATAAAGCAGTTAAAGGATTTTGGAAATTCTAACACATAGGTTCTAATTTAAGGACTTTCCGTTCGTAGGAGTTATTAGCGTGGCAAGAGAGTCCCCTTCGGATCCATCTTGGCCAGACCAACCCAGCGTGATTATGGCGTTTAACCAAAATCCTCATTTATATCCGGTGGAAATACTCTTGGCTTTAGAGTGTGTTACCCGGTTGAGTGCGTCGCTTAGGTGAAATTACTTTTCCCCAAAGGCGAGGGCCCTCTAAGATAAACAAAAGCGAGAGCAAAGACCTGTCCAAGTAGCTTCGATGCGATCTTTGATGGCACAAGAGCGAGAATATGCAGCGAAAATGCACCCCTACTCACCTGCTAAGATGTTCAATTTTAAACCCAAAATGAAGTGTTTTAAAGCAATAAAATGTATTTTGAGTGTTTCTCTTGCACCCTAGATCGCACGAAGCGCAAGGGGAGAGGATACGCACTCAAAAGACAAAATAACACAATCAAGCACTTGTTCGTTTTAGCCTCCAAGAAATGATGACTTCATTTTAAGCACCAAAATCAAGTGTGAAGTTTGCCTTGTTCAATTTTAAACCAAAACGAAATCTAGTAAGTTTGTTCTAAGGTTCGTTTTAAGCCCTTTGCAATGAAAATGAAATTGTTCGTTTTAGCCCCAATTGAAAACTAATGTTCTAAAACGAAAAGGAAAACAATTTCGTGAAGTGTTGATCAAACACTTAAAGTGTTAAAAAACACATTGTGTTTTCAAAGAAAAGAAAACATTCCATTCCATTCCATTCCATTCTCCTTTCCTCCATTCCTTCTCCATTCCAGTCCATTCCATTCCTAAATCCAGGGGTCCATCTCCATGATACAAACATATACCCGATTTATCAACTATTGGAGGAATCCCTCTAAATAGAGGAGTAAAATAAAATAAAATTGAATTGACAAGGCATGAATTTGACTCAAATTAAATGCCAATACATTTTCGATTTACCCCAACCTTCATAAGAGAACAAAAAACCCTATGCATCCAATATCTTTAAGTTGACAACAAGATTTACCATGGATTTAAAAATTTAAAAAGAAAAAAGATTTTTTTCCTCTTTTCAAATGTGAACAGCAACCAAATTGTAAGATAGGTAAGTAAATGCAAATTTCAACATTTATTGCATTAAATCAATTTATTCAAATATGCATATGAGGATAAAGGCCTATGCATTAATCAAAGAAACAGTGATGACAAAGTGTTGATCTCATTCACTACGATTGCTCCTTGTCGTCTCTTCTTAGTTGCTTTCACCTTGCACATTGTCTGGCATACTTACTGCACAGCAAGACACAATTGCTAGTTACCTATTTTCTCCTGCACAGCAATAAAATGAAAGATATAAGGACAATGCTTTAATCAGAGCATGCAGAAATGAATTTTTGAATGCAGTTTCAAAAACATTATGACAGGGCGCTCAAATTGTGACTGTCCATTTGAATATGTGAAAAGATATCAAACATGGTTATTGGAGAGTATTTTCTATCCTTCCAAGAGCTCTTGAACCTCAGCTATTGGAGCTCTTATGGTACACGCAATATTTATGACTCAAAAATGTTGTTGTTACTGCTCTCCTGTCATTGATCGTTTGCAAAGAACGAGGTAGACAAGATCCCTGTTGATCTGGGTGTGCACAGAAGTGATGGCACGGGTCTATTGGCAAGTGTAAAAGCATACGTATAATATGGAAGAAATATGGATAGAATAATAAAGAAAGGTGAGGTGAGATAGGTCGCCGGATTGATAAGAAAGCAATTTAATGCCATTCAATTTCAACAATTCATTCTAGCCGCTTAATTAAAGAACAAACTGTCAATGAAGTAAATGCCTGCGGCATGACAACTGCACTCTCAACCACGTGGTTCTGTATTTGATTTGGATTAGGAAATTTAAATGTTGCAATGTAGAAAACACGAAACCCACTGCAGTAAAACACACATCTCACAATCAGTCCTACTGTTAGGCAACAAATTGGAAAAGTGAAGATAAGTAATAAAATAACACAGAGTAGATTTAATTCAGTCAAGCACATGCAATTGTCAGGTGTAAAGCCGATTTCCACAGCCTTTGTGACTCAGCTCGTACCACAAGAAATATTTGCAAGCAACCTATGCATGAGAGGGAGATGCGTAGACCTAGGCTTTGGATTACCCTTCAGTCTATCATCTATGTGGCGCCACTGGTTTCTGTGTTTACTGTCCAATCTACTTCACCCATTTATTGCAGTCTGGTATTCATGCCATCTTGTACGCCTGCTGAGCTTTTGACAGAATGCCTTAATATGAAAGGCTATGCATTGTAGTAGTCACCGTAGTGAAGGAGCTTCCAACTGGTAGATCATTTGAAGGTTCACCCCTTCTCTATGCTTTTTGATGTTTCCTTGTTCTCCTCCACGCATAGGAGAGGGGCCTGCGAACTGCTTGACAGAATGCCTCAGATACGTTGTCAGCAATCTTTGGCAACGTCCTCTTGTGCCTTAAGAGAAATATCTTATGAAGTGCACCAATGATAGCGCCCACACTATGGCAGGACATCAGCTCGCATATCTACACAAGCCTTCCTGCGAACGGCTCTATCAGCTAGTTTTCCAGCATGAAAAACGTTAGCACATTGAAAAGTGGGTTTTGCTAGAAAAGGCAGATTCCTCCAGCGTGATCAGCATTCGAAACTAGGGCCTCTATTATGAAAGAAAAACGTGAGTCTCATAAAATCACAAGTAAAAGAATTAGGCTTCTAAAAGAATCTGCGTATAAAGTGGAGAAGGTCTTGAACGGTGGAGTTAATCTTCTGTTTGGAGAAGATAGAGACTTCTTTGAAGAATGTATTGAGGCCGCCTTTGTGAGCAACAATGATGCAGATCATGAGCAAGTAGTATCTTCCGCAGAAGCAAGGGCAATGGTTGCAGAGGCCCGATGTTCCGATCTAGAGGCAAATCTTACGAAGGCTGAAGACAAAGCATCTAGCAAAGAGAAGAAATTGAACGACTCAAAGAAGACCTCCAAGCTTCACATCAGCATACAGAGTAGTTTAAGTGCATAGCTCAGGCTAATAAGGATGCACTCCAGCAAATAGAGAGTGCTCATGAACATTTCAAGGCTGAGGCATATAAATTGAAGCAGTCAATGGATGCTGAAATCTCTATGTTTAAGTTATTTTGGACAGAATGGCTTGCAGCAATGTGTTTGCATGGAATGTAGCAACTGCGAGATATGCACAGATTGATTTGAATAAGATTTAGATACTTTCAAGCAAATGTAAGCTGCCAAGGCATAGACAAGACACATGAACTGTTCGATAAAATGCTTCAAAGATCTACAGTTTCTATTTCTATCTATGGTGCGTGAATTTTTTTTTTTTTTTTTTTTTTTTGACAGAATACCTTAAAGAAACATTAGTTGGAGTGATTGCGAGATGTGTACATAATGCATTTATTAAAAGGCTGTAGAAATTTTCAAGCAAATGTTTTTAGCAGGTGCAAACAAAAACAAAATTCCACAACTATCTTGTGCGGCCTCCTTGCAAATGTAAAGCTAATGTCTCATAGAGCTATTGTCTAACAGATGCAAATAAAAAAGTATTAGTTTTCTGGACACCTTTAATACCATGAGTGCAATTATTTATTGCAAACTGGCTACCTAAAATTGTGTCCAATGTGAAACTAAAAAAAAAAATGGCATCAAATAAACATATTCAGTCAATCAAATCATATGCTGCATACAACGCAGATGCTGAGTTTTATGAATTCCTGCAATGAGATATAATAAGAGATATAATAACCCTGCAAAATTTCAATCAAATGAAAATAAAAAGACAGATTGTAAATCGCCCTCCTTCTAGCGCCATTTTGTGAGAGGTAAAACCTTTCATTTATCAAATGATTGACAAATATGGCATAAATTTGTCAACGTTGAATAAATGAGATAATCCCTCTCCCTATGAAATTATTGAGCAAGCATAAAGGAAATAACGACATCAAACTAACATAAAATCATAAGCAACATAAGCATGACATCCATTCCTAAACTACTCAAACACTATCTCATAGGGGGATTGGTGCTACTTTGATGTGGAAAGTAGCCCTTTCCCAACCCCTTTTTGATAAGCCGAATGATAAAATGCTATGGATATGGTGGAGTGATGATGAACAAGATTAAATCTCAAGTGAAGAGAGTAACCTTGCATGAAATTGTGAAGATTGTGAAGATTGTGAAGCCTCTATTTGAAGATTTCAAATGCTAAGATTGTTGAAGAGGGACCAATGTGGGACTAAAGATTAAGCCAATGAGATAAGGACACTTGTCATCATGTGATTAGTTGATGTGTGTGCAAGATTTGGGAAGAGTGCCCAAGAGGGGGAAAATTTGAATTCAAATTTTGCCATAAATTTTGAGAGGGGGACAAGAAAGAAGAGCAATAAATGCCCTGTTTGACTTATCATGTTGAGAGAAAATGATGATTTTAATAAATCAATAAAATTGATTTATTGTGCAAGTGGCTAGATCTAGATAATGCAAGTGGGATGGGATTAGCATTAGATTAGGATTAGATGATGATCATGCTGATTAATGCTGATTAGATTATTTGACATTTTGGACTTTGATATTCTGATTTATTTAAATCATAAATGATGGAAATGCATTATGATGGATGTTTGATTTAAATAAAGTCCTGATTTATTGGATGAATGGAATATGATTATGCATGATGTAATTTTAACATGTCTACAAAATCTATCTTATCATTTAGGTACACCTGCATAGGTTTAGCAAAGCCTAAAGAGCAGGGGGTTATCAATCATATTAGCCCCGTTTATTAGCCAAAAATGCACTAAGAGACTGACACCCTCTTAAGGTTCAAGACTTGTGTTTTTGAGACCAAAAAGGTTGGCGAATCTACTGGGTAATGAGTTAGAAAATGTACACATTGAAACAAGTCACCATAGAGTCATTTAAAACTATTACATTGTATAAGACATGAAAATAATCCACTAGGAACAAATCTAAAAAGATTGTAAAGTTTTCTATTTTTTTTGTAAAAGTGAGTGGTGACTCTATCAAAGTTTGTAGGAATGAATGCATGATTGAGAAATTAAAATACACATAAAAGAACAAACCTAGAGTTCAAAGCATCAAAGCATCCTATGAAATGAATGGTAGGAGATCTCTACACCAAGAAAGTCCAAAGAAAAACAATGACAAGTGGATAGCTAAGAATGGATCTACTCCTTCAAAGGCTGACATAAATAGGAATGAAGTGGCATCTAATCAGTCAGATATCATGTGAAATGATAAACGGAACAAATCAGAACAACCTTTCATAGTGCATAATAGTCCTTTTCATAGTGATGAAGGATACTAATTAGTGCCACCTAAACGAAACAATTTAATAGATAGAATTCTCAATTTCAAAATAGATTGTCAAAAGGAAAGTGAATTCTTTACATGTGCAGAGAAAATATAGATGCAAAGACCAAAGGATTATGACCACACGATGTGATTACAACAAGGAGAAGTGTTGGAAAATATGTCTCAATCTTAGTGGCATGAAACTCCTGAAAGAGAAAAGTTGGTGTGACATTCTTTCTGTCTAGTCGACTAGCAGCTGTGTAACCTTGTGGAATGCTCAGGTCATCGAGACCTTGTCTCTATCTTATCGACTAGATTTCAATATTACCCCAATCCATCACATCAAAATCCTTATCCAAAGAATCTTGAAAGTATAAGCAAACAATTCAACCTATCTAGATTTCCTACATACCGATATCCCATTGGTAGTAACTTGAGAAATACCATCCCTAAATTCATAGGGAACAATGCAACTACAACAGAGGAGCATATAAGAAACTTCAATGCTTTTGTTCAAGACTTAGGCATGGAACAAGAAGATGTCCTTACGAGGCTATTCATGATGTCCTTGAATGAAGAAGCAAGGGATTGGTTCAATAGGTTACCAGATGCCTCAATTACCTCTACAACAAAATTCAAAAATCAATTCCTAGAGAAATATGGGAATCAATGTACTTCTGAATTTTCCTTACATGAGTTAACAGGAATTCAAAAACATAAAAATGTATCTATTTTTTAATTCAATTAGAGATTCTCCAAGATTAATAACAAGATACCACATGGATCTAAACTAGCTAATTCAACAGCTTTAAGCATCTATTTGAAAGCCTTTGATCCTAAAATAGTGTATGAACTTAGAAATAGATGTCCTAACAGCTTGGCCAAAGCACAAAAGGCTTCTATAACCATTGAAAACAATAGGAAAGCTTCCAACATGGTTGGAAAAAGAGATAACTTTAAGATCCCACTGAATTCTAACAATCACCAAAATAGACAAGAAAACTAGTACAATAATGAAAGGACAAGATTGCATGACATGCCCTATAACACCTCTTGGAAGGATGGATGACTAGTGGGTAAGCAAGATTGGAAAGATACTCCAGATCCTTTGAAAAAACATGGAACACACGTAGTATATACTACACCATGGTTTCCACCATGTCAAAGACCCCATGCCCCAGAACACTGTGTAGTGGATCAAACTTGCAAGGAAGATGAATGGTCACAAGAGTAGGATAGAGATGGCCACACCATAAATATGTTGAGATGGGGGTCCCATCAAACGAATGATGGATACTCATCTTCTGAGGATGGGTATGAGTATGATGTCAACAATTAGAAGTACAATGTTAATATGGAACAAGAAGTAATCTGACCTAGAAGAAAATATAGAAGAAATAGCCTACACATACAATAAAAAACTACAATTCTAATTTAGAACACCAACAAAAGAAGAGAAGAGGGCCATCACAGATAAAGCTGGGGCTAAAGGAAAAAGAAATAGATACAACCTAAGAAGTAAACCTGTAGATGTAGACCAAGGAACACCTAGAGGCCTATTTATAAAGGAGCAAAAGAACAAAGAGAATTTCTCATATGACTAGAAGAAGGATGAAACAAGGAAGCCTCAAAATATTGATCAAAAGGAGGCTGCAAATGTTGAATATGAGAAAACACCAAATAATAATATAGAGACAAGGTCTCGATGACCTGAGCATTCCACAAGGTTACACAGCTGCTAGTCGACTAGACAGAAAGAATGTCACACCAACTTTTCTCTTTCAGGAGTTTCATGCCACTAAGATTGAGACATATTTTCCAACACTTCTCCTTGTTGTAATCACATCGTGTGGTCATAATCCTTTGGTCTTTGCATCTATATTTTCTCTGCACATGTAAAGAATTCACTTTCCTTTTGACAATCTATTTTGAAATTGAGAATTCTATCTATTAAATTGTTTCGTTTAGGTGGCACTAATTAGTATCCTTCATCACTATGAAAAGGACTATTATGCACTATGAAAGGTTGTTCTAATTTGTTCCGTTTATCATTTCACATGATATCTGACTGATTAGATGCCACTTCATTCCTATTTATGTCAGCCTTTGAAGGAGTAGATCCATTCTTAGCTATCCACTTGTCATTGTTTTTCTTTGGACTTTCTTGGTGTAGAGATCTCCTACCATTCATTTCATAGGATGCTTTGATACTTTGAACTCTAGAGTTTGTTCCTTTTTATGTTTATTTTAATTTCTCAATCATGCATTCATTCCTACAAACTTTGATAGAGTCACCACTCACTTTTACAAAAAAAATAGAAAACTTTACAATCTTTTTAGATTTGTTCCTAGTGGATTATTTTCATGTCTTATACAATGTAATAGTTTTAAATGACTCTATGGTGACTTGTTTCAATGTGTACATTTTCTAACTCATTACCCAGTAGATTCGCCAACCTTTTTGGTCTCAAAAACACAAGTCTTGAACCTTAAGAGGGTGTCAGTCTCTTAGTGCATTTTTGGCTAATAAACGGGGCTAATATGATTGATAACCCCCTGCTCTTTAGGCTTTGCTAAACCTATGCAGGTGTACCTAAATGATAAGATAGATTTTGTAGACATGTTAAAATTACATCATGCATAATCATATTCCATTCATCCAATAAATCAGGACTTTATTTAAATCAAACATCCATCATAATGCATTTCCATCATTTATGATTTAAATAAATCAGAATATCAAAGTCCAAAATGTCAAATAATCTAATCAGCATTAATCAGCATGATCATCATCTAATCCTAATCTAATGCTAATCCCATCCCACTTGCATTATCTAGATCTAGCCACTTGCACAATAAATCAATTTTATTGATTTATTAAAATCATCATTTTCTCTCAACATGATAAGTCAAACAGGGCATTTATTGCTCTTCTTTCTTGTCCCCCTCTCAAAATTTATGGCAAAATTTGAATTCAAATTTTCCCCCTCTTGGGCACTCTTCCCAAATCTTGCACACACATCAACTAATCACATGATGACAAGTGTCCTTATCTCATTGGCTTAATCTTTAGTCCCACATTGGTCCCTCTTCAACAATCTTAGCATTTGAAATCTTCAAATAGAGGCTTCACAATCTTCACAATCTTCACAATTTCATGCAAGGTTACTCTCTTCACTTGAGATTTAATCTTGTTCATCATCACTCCACCATATCCATAGCATTTTATCATTCGGCTTATCAAAAAGGGGTTGGGAAAGGGCTACTTTCCACATCAAAGTAGCACCAATCCCCCTATGAGATAGTGTTTGAGTAGTTTAGGAATGGATGTCATGCTTATGTTGCTTATGATTTTATGTTAGTTTGATGTCGTTATTTCCTTTATGCTTGCTCAATAATTTCATAGGGAGAGGGATTATCTCATTTATTCAACGTTGACAAATTTATGCCATATTTGTCAATCATTTGATAAATGAAAGGTTTTACCTCTCACAGATTTAAAGGTTATAAGTACAATCTCTAATCTAGACAATCTATTCACAATGGCATGTGGGAGTGAAATAGATTCAAGGCTAATGATTAATTCCTACTGTTGATGCTTGAGAATCAAGTGTATGAGTAAATTTTGTATAAAATGTTCTAAGTATGACTAGTTCCTAATCCTATTGGGTGAATGGAGTTAGATTTGTGTGATGATCAAGATAGATATGTAAGGTAGGTGGATCTACTTCTCATCTTAACTCTAACTTATTGGGAACTTTGGATGTTTGCAACTTGTACAAACATGCAAGTTTGGCAGTTATTGTACTCTCCTTTATGAATCTTGGTGTTATTTTTCCCAAATTACTATGATATCATGAAAGGATTTGTAATTCTTAACTTGAGGGAAACCAATTAGAATAATCAATTTAAAAGGATTTTAATCCCTAGCATGAACCAATTAAAATGAATTACTTGAAAGGAATTTAATTCACTCTAGCCAGAACCCAGACAAGAAAATCACACAACAGCAAATGTGTCTTGACAAATTGTATAAATTTGAATAATACATAAAAACCACTTTGGATATAGCACAACAACATATAAGATTGAATATTAACACAACAGTTGAACATTGGAAATAAATTACCAATTTTGAACAATCTTCTCCATTGATTATACTTCAAAATTTATACATTAATTGCAAAAGTTTTGAAATGTGAAAATGGATGAGTGGTAGATGATATGCTAATGGATGAACCTATCTACTACTATTAATGATGATGATGATAATTATGATTCAAAATTGGGCCTTGGTTTCCCCTTTTATATGCGAAGCAACAAGCTATAGACCCATTACAAAAATGTGTGTCTTTTCATAAACTTAACTAATTGTAATTTTCTTAATATAAAAGAAATTGGTTAAGGAAACAACAATAGATAGTGACACTTGCTCTATTATTCATCATAGAGAACTCGTGACCTCTTAGGATCTGGAAAAGTCCTCTTCGTGATCAAGTGCTCCATCATCTTGTAGACCTCAACTCAATACCTATTCTTCCACATTTGAGAGCCCTCCAGTTCTGGTGATGAACAAGTTCATTTCTAACAAGTGCTCAATATAATCCTCCCTAATATGAGTGTCAATATTTGATAGAGAATCCATCATATTGTACTCCATGTAGGTTATTCCCTCAATTTTCTTGAGTATTTTCTAGTACCATCTCTTTGTCATTGATTATCTCAAGTGCCTATGGTAGTATTTGAGACAATTCATCCTTCCAATGGTCTTGTCCTTTAATCCCTCCTTCATTGAAAAACATTGGAAATAGGATATCCAATGGTTGGTCGAAGTCATCAAGCTTAGCCTTAATCTTGGCATGAAACTCCTCATGCTAACTGACTAACTTATTATATCTATGGAGGATTTGTTCATTCATAATTTCCTTACTGATCAATTCATCTTTCTTCTCTTCCATATGCACCTATAGTCTCTCATGTTTTTGAAAAGTAGTGTGCACTTTTACATAGAGTTCCCAATATTGGTTAGCCTAGTTCATCACCTTCTCAAACCTCTTCTCGATTATCTTAGAGATCATCTCAAATTTGATGGTTTTTATCCATGTCTCTAGTTCATTGTATTTCTTTTGAACTCTCTCATGGAAACACTTCTATTATATAACATCTGCCATGGCATCTAATACTTTCTTCTCATATTCCACCAATGGAGAATAAAATTCTGATGAAGAGGAAGAGGGTAATTTATCTATATAACTGGCTACCTCTTTCTTTAATTTATCATTCTCTCTTATCAATCTATCAACCTAAGCCTTATTGAACTTAGCCACATTTATGTTTAATTTTGTTTTCTCAATGGGATTAGTATCCCCCACTCTATCTACCAAGAGATTTCCAAACAATTGGTTTCAATTACTAATGATGTCAGGTCTTTTCTCTTGGGGATACAATGCCTAAATTAATAAGCTAGCTTCATCTAGATTGTAACCTAACCAAGAGTAAATTTTGTCACTTTCCTCTTCTATTAACTGTAATTTCTTATCTCCTTTTTTCCTAAAGCTATCAAACACTATTATATCAAAACTGACATCCCATCCTAGTAAGAGAAAGACCGCAGCTTCTTGAAGTAGCTCCCTTCCTCTCTCAGTGGTAATAGCTTGTAGTTCCTATTCTACCTCCTTTCTCAGTTCTTCCAAGGTGGTTTCCTCTTTTTCAGGGGTGATATATTGCATCCTTTTTCTTAGCACCCTACCTTTGTATTCATAGACAAATGACCTAAACTATGAAGTCTTAATGAATTCACTGTCAGAAAAAAACTATTGACTAGCCTAGACTCTCACATCATCAGAGAGTTCATTTGATGCTTCAAAATTAACAATTCTTTGTTCGTGGGGTGGCTCATACCATGTGACAATGGGTAAATTTATTTTTTTCAACTTCATCCTCTTCTTCATCACCTTCTTCTTCATCTTTTTCCTCACTCATGACAATATCCACAAAGAAACTTACTTCTGGAGTAGGTTGTGAGGGTATATGACTGAGGGGTTCCATATTCTCAGCTTACATTCTAGGGCAAGTTGTCACATTTGTTTCAAAGACCATAGGGGCACATCTCTAGTTAGTTCATCCTCGTGGGTGATCAGCTACTCTACTCTTTCTAAAGGGTCATGTCCATCATTGAATGCTTTTATATATGAAGGATTATTCTCCTTCCTCCATGCCTCAACTAACATGATCTTGTTGTATATGGCTATCCTTTGTGTTGTCAAAGCTTCATCACAATTCATTATCACATCATCCATAGAAAATTGATGTTCATACCCAGATAGTGTTTGTGACAATTTTTCCTTATTGATAAAATTCTATGAATCAAAATTCTTTCTCTCATTTCCTAATGGAAGACTATAATGTGCCAATTTATTATCAATTTCTTCATATCCTTCACCAAAAATAATTGTGAAGTCTCCAAAACACAAAGTAATTGGCATAATAGATTGTTTACTATGTCCTTTAAGATGCTTAGTATCTAATTTGGCCAGCTGTATCACAATCTCCAAATAGGCCACCCTATCAGGAACTGTTCTTGGTAGCAAGTCTAGAGCTCCTTCAAACCCATATGCTCTAATTACAATGCAATCAGAAAATGTGTGCCAATCTCCCCAATTATGATTCACCATTTTCTTGGAATCCTTCTCTTTAGGTCTAAGAAATCTCTTCACTTCAAGATACAAGTTGTAATCACATGGATGCCCCAATAATTTTAGCAATGGTTTAAGAAAATGTTCCTTAAAGTACAAATAAGGGGATCTCCCATATCTAATGTCCCATATCGAGGTACACATCTAAATTGGTTTGAAATTTCCATCCTCATTTGTATCCCTTATCCTTAATTCCTCTCCCCAAATCCCTCTAGCTTGTCCTTCATATAAGAGTAAGTGCATGAACAAGGAATAATGTTTAAAATTAATAGAATCACTATTAGTTTTGATTCTCCCCAATCCTTGGTTTAGAGCATTGGCTAAATAGTCAGCATAATCAAATGACCTAGCATCTCAGATTTGTACATCTACTACCAAAACCACTGGGGTTATTGACATGAGAGCGAGAACTTCCACTCCCAATACTTGTCCTACAGTGTAATAGGTATATTGAAAATACTGCTCAAATAGCTCTTCATGAAAGGGAGGGTGTTCATTCCAAGAAAACCTTTTGATTTGACTCCCTTTCTCCTAGGGCCTATGTAATCACAATTTCCACCACTTATAGCTATTGTCCTTGTAGTGATATTCTGTCAAGAGGTCTTTCACTATGAACGGAAAACTCATAGTGCAGTCTAATTAAAAAAAAGTGGAAATGAAGTCTTTGGAGATGATGATGAATTCAAACCCATCATGTAACTAAATTACTCATTGTTTGGGGTCATACTTAGTAGCTAGTTCCTTAACCAGCTCTACATTGATGAACACATTAGACACAACCACCTTTCCCAAGTTCATTTTCCATGGATTATAGACAGGTTGGAACCTATATTATTTTCTATAGTGGTACATAAACAACTCATACCCTCTTTGTTGTGTCCATACATCTCCTAAGTCCTTATGTTTGTCCCATAAATTTTCCATGGAAGGATTTAATTGTGCACTTCTTTTAGACCTCAGCCCCGACCCAAGACATTGATCAATCAATTCTTGGTTTAAGATTCTAGCTTATATTTTTTGTCTTTTAAATTTTGGTGTTCCTGAGCTTCCTTCCATTATTCAAAACCCTAGCTTCTCTTTGAAATTATTTTTACTTCAAAGAAAATTTCTTAGCTAGGCTTCGTATACTTACTCGTATCACACTCGCTTCCTTTTGCTTTTGACTGTGCAGCAATTGGGTACCTCTAGCTCGTCTACTCCACTCCTATTTTTTATAAGCTTCTTCGATTTTCAATGGCAAAAATGAAATCAATTTGTGATATACATTGCTCAGATCTGGCTCATAAATGACACACTTGCTCTCTTTCTTGTCATTGGGGAGGTTATTAAATTTGAATGTCTCTTTAATATCTTGAGTTGTCACATCAACTGAAAAAAATCATCATCATTATATTAGAGGGACTATGATTTTACCTCGGTCGATATCCATTTCTCTCTTCAACGAGATTTGTGTCATTAATTTTCTTTTGGAGTATTGGCAGGATGCCAGATAATCTCCCCTCGATATACTTTAGTCCTTCTGATACCTCTCAACTTATATTTGATCGCCCATGATATGATTTTCTCTTCATGTGTTGTCGGCTCGTCAGGGGGACCCTTGTTCATATCTTGTCGATAGCTATCATTCCTTCTGATATTCTTTTATTTGGATAGTTCATCGTTGTATCAAGGGGATGCAATTCTCTATCAACCCGATAGCCTTATGTCTCCTTGATATTACTTACCATTGCACATTTGTTATTTAATAAATGTCTTCATTATGTCATGCATTAGTCCATCGGTGGCACACCATGTCTTCTCTCCCTGATATTCTTTAGTGTCTTTGATATGTTCTTGTTTAGGCTATCTGGGGGGAAATAAGGTATGTCCTACCGATATTCCCTACTCACTATGATGAATCTACCATAGTTAGATTTGTCGGTCTATCGAAAAGACGATATTAGAAGTCTGCCTGATATAGTGTTGTGTCATCGATGGTGTATGTTCTTGGTTTCTCCATCGGTTCATCGAAGACACCATGATGAAAATCCCCCTGACATGGTATTGTCATGTTGATATATCTTATGTTGTCGAGGTAGTACTTTAGAAAGAGGAATTATCTTAGAGTGATAATTGGAGACTTTATTTTATTTATAATGGTAGGCTTGAGAGCTATATACATTAGGACAATTTTATGTTTTATGTCAAGTGTAGTGAAAAATCAAGGGTAATGGGGCTTATGATGGAAATGAGATGAGAAATAAAAAGTGAAGGCATGTGATATTCAAGGTGGATTTTTTAGCTCCAACACCTCCAAAGGAAAAACATGTGTACAGACCTAAGGGGAAGTGGTTTTCCAACCCTAAATTCTCCCTTTAGTCCCTCCCCTAAGGGAAGAAAAGAGACCAATGGTTGAGAAACCCACTCTTACACCTTCACAAATTGAAAACCAAAAAAGCAGAAATAGAAATTCTAAAGAGCATAGGCATAGACATCGTGCTCTTTCTCGTGAGTTGGAAGAAATGAATAAATCATTACCTCATAATCAAACACTTGTGCAAAAAAATCAAGATGAATTACAACTTTCACCAAAACATGAAATTGAACCTTACATGTCCCAACTAAAACAAAAATTGAAACAAGAACATACAACTGTTATTGTCATTAAACCTCTCATGGTGATAAATTTAGATGATGAAGTTGAGGATGTGAGAATTAATGAACAAGTTCATAACGAGCTATCTTTGTTGTTTTCAAAGTCTATGGACTTAGATGGGGGAAACTGTGATGATCCTCTTGATGAGAGTGACTCACCACGTGTTGAACCTAGTGATGTTCCTAGTATGACACTTGTCAATCAGGATTAGGATGCAAACTATTTTCTTTAGATCAGCTCACATATGTGGTACCCCTTTTATGTTATTTTAAGTGTTCTTTGTGTTTTCTTTTGCGTGATGTGATCTCCCATGTTGTGTTACTTGGTGTATCTATGTTTGTGATTTTTCTTTGGAGGACCCTTATTGCTTTGTTGGTGTAATGATACAAAGAAAATGAAAATTTCATTAAATTCTTCTATTTTTACCTCCATTCTTCTTTATCTCATAAATATTATCTTTTATTTTTGTCTCGTGTTTTCCTTTTGGGGACAATGCAATGTGTTGAGACATTTAGGTCTATTCCATGTTCACCCAAAAAAAAAATTTCTCTCTATGTGTTATTCTTCCATTGTGTTAAATGTTCCATGAGAATTCAGGGAATGATGTTAGTTCTGAGCTCTATTATATCATTGTAAAAAATACATATATTGATCCTGAATCTGTGGATCTCTTCCATGTTAATCTTTTGTGTTGTTTTTTGCATTGTGTTTGGGGGAAACCCCTTATCATGAGGAAGCTTTATTTAAAAACATATCATTGGCATAGGGCTTTCCAAATAAGCTCTCATGACCTTTTATCACATGGAATTTATCATTTTTCTACCTTAAAGAAATTTATCATACTATGGTGTTTAGCAATTTCTTTAAGGTGGGGGCATATATAACATTATTTGCTTCACTTTTTTCACATGCATTGGTCTTAGTGATGCATTGAAAAAACATTTTTGCTTCACTTTTTTCACATGTATTGGGATTAGTGACACATTGATAATGGAATTTTCCCTCACTTTGTTCACACATGTTGGAATTAGTGATTTTTTGGCATGGCATCTTGTTCATTTTTGTAGTACCTTATAAAAATTATTAGGGAGCATAATTCTTGGTATGGTTGACATGGTTACACACCTACTGGAAATTTAACTTCACTAGACCTTATGTGTTTCACCTAGTGTTCTATTCACCATGTGTTTTCTAGTTGGACTAGTACAGGGGTCAGTTTCATTTTGTTACTTTGTCTTGGGGGCTCACCTAGTGAATATCGAACTTCACTAGCCCATGGTGCCTTCAATTTGTGATTCACTTAGCAAATATTTCAAATATTGGAGCTAGGTTGAAAAAGTGGTGATCACTAAGAGTATTTTGTCTGAGAATACTCATGGAATTTTAAGGGAGATTATTCCTCCATTTTCTCTCTAGCCAAGAATTCAAATCTACATATTATTTTCAAGAGATTTTGATGGGGAATTCAAAATACTCTTAAGAAAGATATGTGTAAGATTCTTGGGGGTCAGTTTCGTTTTAAGTGTTATTTTTAGAGAAATTGAGAATTTTTCCATATTGAGAAAAACTCTTAGGAGAGATATGTGCAAGGGGAGAGAAAATTCTTTGGAAAATATTTCATTATATGCATGTTGCCATCAATGACAAAGGGGGGATTGTTGGAAGTTTGTCATTATTGATGTTGTTTGGATACATGAGCATGAGGTGATTTTGTGATGGAGTGCAGACCCAAAAATTGATGCACAAAGCCATAATAATGTCAGGAGGAATACTTAGTCAAATTCTTGTATAATAATATTTTTTGAATCAACTTGGTTTGTCCAAATGTCTTTAAGAATGCTTCCAATCCATGCTATAATGATCATAGCAATATTGACATCAATGACAATGCTGGTTCAATCAATATATGCACCTCAGCTCATGTTTCCAAATAGCATAAATAATGCAAAACTTCCAACAATCTCCCCCTTTGTCATTGATGAACATTCATATCAAAAAACATTTTCCAAATAATTGTCTCTCCCCCTTCCACGTATCTCTCCCAAGAGTCTTTCTCAATATCTCTCCAAGTGTTTTCAAGTATTTCTCCCCAACTCTCCAAATTTTTTGATCTCAAGTATCTCTCCCCCTTTGACATCAATAGAAAAGGGTGTGCCAGTATTAAAAAAAACTATGTATACTCCTATAAATAGTGGGTTAGGTGTTTTGGGTTTAGTCTCTTTTGGTTTCCTTCTTTCTTTCAATTTTTTGGTTCATCATGTGATGGGTATAATATTGTGTTGATAATTCCACAAGAGTATTCTTATACAAAATACTCTTAGTTGTCACCACATTCTTTCAACCTATCACCAATATTGGTGGAATTAGGTGCCTTCAAGATACCATTAAGTTTCATCACATTGATGACATATTTGATGACAACAGAGCTCCCAGAGCTAAGGATTTTATATAGGATAATCAAGATATCCTTAAGGAACTTAAGGATAAAATATAGTAGGCCTAGAACCAAGAGCTCTTGCTCTTGAGGAGTTGTCCCAAAATTCATTAATGATTTATTTTCTCTTTTCCTTAATGAGAGTCTGATCATTCAAGGTTTGGTTCAACTCCTCACCTTTGCGGGACTTATAGAATATCACACCCTTATTGGTAGATATCGATGTATTTAATGAAATTAACAATAAATAAAATGTAGGTAGATTATGGGTGTGGATCCTAGCATAACGCATCTTGCTAGTCTATGGTTATTCATACACTTCCTTTGCATTTTGTGTTGATATTGTGTATCTTTGTGTATTTTGTCTTGTTGCATTACATACATGTGTGTTCCTTTTTACTTATGTTGTCTTTCCATGGGATCTTGGATTCTAGGGGCTTGCGTGCTCCCCCTAGATTTATTTCCATCCTATCTCTTCAATATTTGGACAATTGAACCCTTATTGACATATTTTCTACTTTAGTGTGAGTTTGAGCATAAGTTCATACTCTCACTAAAGTGGGAGCTAAATGTAGCATCATAAATTGTCACCCTTGACAATTTCACACTATGTTTTTCTCCCCCTAAGAGAATGGATCTAATTTTACACCTAATTTCCTAAATTATGCATTTTGTGGCCCATTTTAACATTTACCAACAAATTGAAAATAGAGAACCAAAGAATTCATTTAATATTTTGTCCTTGAAACCTTAAGTCCCAAAAAATAGGGTTGGTATCTAGTTGCCTAGGGAAACTTAGTCCCCTTATTTTGCTTCCAAAATTGAATATGTTGGAGCTAGAATTTCATTATTTGAATTTCAAATGTTCAATGTCAGCTATCAAGATTTAATTTTTAGGAAATTAGAATAATTTCATATAAAAACCTAGTTATTGCATCATTTGAAGATCATCTAGCATTAACAAGGAAAAATTTAGCAATCATTGGAATCAAGAGCATTATCAAGCAATTCAAGAGAACCATTTTCAAAGATTTATTGAAAAATTCAAGATGAAACCATCATTTCAAAGTGTTTGTGTGTTTGTTCATGTTTATGTTTTCATATTATTTGTGAAGACTAACTTTTGTAGGACTCCAAGAAAGTCAAACAAAAAACAATCAAGCCTTGAGGTGATTTGTATGACCTCAATTCTTCAAGGAAGCCATTGGAGGGTGGTGATTTGCAATCCATTGTTGATTCATCTTTCCTTTTGTCATTCACCATTTCATCATTGACATTGTCATTGTGGAAGTGGAAACACTAACACGATATTTGACCAAGGCAAGCCCCTATATGGCACAATCCTTTCCCTCTCTTTGAATGTGCAAATTTTAGATCTCAAGGAGATTGGGAGAAGTTTAAAGGTTAATTATTCATTATTGCATTCAAACCCTTCACCTTGAAAATAAAAAAAACTCAGTTACAAGAATATCTGACAATGATCTACAGTGGAACAAGCAAAAAATGAAGGATTTGATATGGAACTAGAGGATTATGAAATCAAATCTAGGATCCTCCTACTGGGACATAGTCATCCAAAGTGACTTGGTCCTTAGAAATCAGCTCCAAATTCATATGCCAAGTGCATAGTGTCCTACTCAGTCTATTTTTGAAGTTTGAATTTCTCTGTGATTTCCTGTGTTTGTTGTATTTGCATTATAACAGTATTTTACATCATTAGCCTAGTCAAACCATTATATTTCATCCTTAATTTCATTTCAGATTTGGTCAAGGGAATGTTTACTCACCTTTCAGGTTGTAAGTTAGTCTTATACCTTGTCCAAATCTATCAAACCCCCACTACCTCAAACCTCTTTAAATGAAACATGAGGAAAAGTTCCTAAGCCCTAAAGTAGAATCCATAGAGTCATCCCCATTTTTCCTTCATTTCAATATGGTGGTAGGTAAAATGAATTAAAAAAATAAGGGCCTAGATATGATGCCCTTGCACCACCTCTATATTTGGGTGTTCACAAATATCATCTTTCAAATTAATTTATGTAACATACATTAGAGAAGTTTTCTTTACTTTATCAATTTAGTAGGAAAAAAAATAACACTCATCATACAAATGTTTTTCATTAGATAATTAGGGAAGGGCTTTGATCCCATACAAAGCATTATATCAGGGTAGAACAACCCAAGAAAATAGATTGGAAAGCAAGAACCAGTTAGGAACAACAAACACCAACAAACACTACAACATAGTAACCAACCAAAAGAAACAACAGACCAACAACTAAACAACAAAATAGTCAAGGAGGTTTAAAGAAATGGTCAAAAGATTGTTGGTTAACTTTTGACCTAGGATCCTTTTCTCCCAAACATATTTTCTTATAACTAGAAGAATTCAAATAAACACCTTTAAAACCATCATGCATCCTCAAATCTATAGTAGGGGATTGTTCCTTTTTTCTCTAGACAAACTATTGTTCCTTATTAGCTAAACAAGTAGAATTAGCATGTCCCACTTTATGACAAGCTTTGCAAATAATAGGAGAGCTTTCAAATTCCATTTGTTGAACCCAAGTACCATACTTGGAAGATAAGGTACAATGGGAGGGAAGCACTTTGTTCCTTTCCACAAACACATAGAATCTAGAAAACACCAAATGCTTCATTGATTTGGTAATGGAATCAACAACACAAAATTTCCCAAAAGAATTGGCTATGATCATTAAAAAAAAAAAATTCCAAAATTCCAAAGGAAATCCTAGTAGACGAACCCAAACAAGAAACTTGAAATCCCATAGGTTGAAACCGGGAAATGGGACTGTGCAAGATCACAGGGGTCCAAAAAGTGGTGATGTGAAAGAGGTGTTTTTAACTTGCCCAAAAATGTGAAAATTTTCTTTGAATTTTTCTAGGCTCAGGTAGAAAGTACATGGTTCCATAGCAAACACCAAAGCTAAATGGATATCCATTACCAAACGAATATTTGTTCTGAAATAGATATTTGTTACAAAACATATCTTCATTTTGAAACAAATATATGTTTAGTTTAAGTTTTTTTTAATTTGGTTGAGTCCGACATGAGTATATTATATTATTTTTTTTTATATTATTATATAATATTAAATATATTATAATATAATATAATATTATTTTATGTTATTATATAAGATTACATTATATATAATACTATATTATATTATAATCTAATATCATATAATAGGGTAAGTGCACCAAGATGGTCGCACTTTTGTGGCCAAAAAAGAAAAAAAAAGCCATAACGCGTTCACGTTATAACGCGTTC
Source organism: Sequoia sempervirens (assembly GCA_007258455.2). Taxonomy (NCBI): domain Eukaryota; kingdom Viridiplantae; phylum Streptophyta; class Pinopsida; order Cupressales; family Cupressaceae; genus Sequoia; species Sequoia sempervirens. The sequence continues at coordinate 23,827 of VDFB02234788.1, forward strand.
GCGTTATAACATGTTCGCGTTATTTCTTTTTAAAAAAAAGGCGCGAATCCAATTTTAAAAAGGCGCGAATCCAGTTTTAGTGCAATAAATAACGCGTTCTCGTTATAACGCGAGCGTGTTATTTAATCCTAAATGAACATATCTCTACTGGTTAATAACGTGCTCGCGTTATGATAAATTTGGCTTTTTTAAGCTTTAGATAGTACATTTATAGGGTAGAGGATTAAGGGTACTAGGGAGAGAGCTAGAGGGATTGAGTGTGAGAGAGGGAGATACTTAAGAGAGAGAGGAAGGGAGTGAGAGAGAGATAGCCTCTCTCACCCTCTCCAACCCTCTGCCACCCTGTCCCATCCTCTCCCGCTCCCTCCCACCTTATCCTACACTTGGCAACCCTCTCCAACCTTCCCAACTCTCTCCCACAATCTCCACCATATCCCACCCTCTCCTAACCTTTCTAACACCTTCTTCTACAATCTTCCACCCTCTCCCACTATCTCCCACTCTCTAACACTCTCTCCAACCCTCTCCCACCCTCTCCTACCCTCTCCAACCCTTTCCCACCCTCTCCCACTATCTCAAACCCTCTGCCACCCTTGCCCACCCTCTCCAACACTCTCTCTAGCCCTCTCCCACACTCTCCAACACTCTCTCCCACCCTCTCCCACTCTCTCTAGCCCTCTCCCATAGTCACCAACCCTCTCTCCCACCCTCTCCCACCCTCTCC
>VDFB02234791.1:0-26485 GCA_007258455.2 Sequoia sempervirens
CCTAGCCTGTGGCTCGAGGAATAGGTTAGCATATCACTACGATTTCCGTGGGCTAACAGGATGATTAGAGAATCTCTTGAGGGGTCATTTGGATATCCAAGCTAGGAGTTATGGATTTATTGAGTCACGTCAATTAATAATATTCTATTATTAAGTGATTTCATGATTAAATGTTATAAAGTGAAAGTGACTTTATTAAAAGAATATTTTAAGTCACTTTATGAAATATTTAAGTGAAAAGTCAGTTTATATTATATTTAAGTCAAAAAGTCACTTCATATTATATTTAAGTGAAAAGGTCACTTCGGCAAATGTTTTAATATTAAATTATATCAGCTTGTGAAAAGTGGCGGGCTTTTCAAGAGAAGATATTTTTGTTGACTTTGTCAAAAGGTGAAAACCCTAAAAGTGGCGTCCAAACTCCATAAGGTTAGGTTTTGAGTTCATTGTTACACATCTTGGAAAATATATCATTTTTATGAGCAGTAGCTGCTGGTTTGGTTATTTCGGGCTGATTGAGGATGGATACCCTCAGTTAGATCAAGTGCTACAAACATGAGAGATCGTCCAAGGCTCCTTCTAGGTTGATCTCATTCAGAGATCAAGTTTGTGCTTCATCTTGAAGACTTCATTGAAGAATAAAGTCAGAATCCATCTGTTACAGGTTGCAGATCAGAATAAAGAAAATCAGAATTAAGTTTGTAGTTTCTTTCATGTTCAGAAATAAGCGCGCGGGATCTTGAAATTCAGACAAAGATCATAAGTGAGGGTTTGGATTGGGTTCATTTGACTCCCATTGATGCTGAGAAGATGGGCGATTAGTTACAAGGCAGGTTCAGATCATCCATTGCAGATTTGAGATATATTTCATTCACGAATGAGGGTTTCAGCAAGGCCGTACCATCTTGGAGTGTGTGCCATATCAAATAAATAAATGGTGGTCATTTTAGCATCTGCTTGAGTCCTATCTTGGGCGTCCAGGGCAAAGAAGCTGTTTGAGAAGATACCCACAACAACATTTCATCTCCTTCAAGCTAGGCGTGCATTTCATCAGTTCTACAGGTGGCTGGTCCAGAAATCAGAACTTATGACAGTCAAAACCAGTAAATGGGTATGATGTAATTTCGATTGAAATCAATAAAAATCATCTGGATTCCTATTAGTTTTATGTATTTCTTTTCCATTTTGGTTTTCCTTCATTATTTCAACTATCAGCATCAAATTGCAAAAACACAAAGATTCAGAAAACAAACAAAACAGGTGGTCAGATTTAAACACCATAGAGGGTAGCTTCAAATACCATTTCAGTTTGAGTTGTCCCAAAAGAGAGAAATTAAATCATTGAAAAATCTCAATTCCTTTCTCAGTGATATTCAATTGAGGGCATTTTCTTTCTATTTTTGCAATGAAACAAAGAGATTAAGTCAGACAGCAACCTACATTATTGTGCAAGCCACTTTAAAAATCATGGTAAGGGAAGAATTTCATAGAGACAATGAGATAATCAATGAGTTGTAACATTTAATGAAAAATGCACAAAATAGGAATAAAGCCCACAACCAAAAGGCCTTGTCCCTTAAAAATGTAAATGTGGTCATAGAAGAATTAGGACTAGATGCCATCCTTGGATTCCACACACAATGGAATGACCTTCCATCAATATTGAAAAAAGGAAGTCATTTCTTGCCAAAAACTTGTAGACTACAATGGCAAGGCTAGAATTGTATAAAGACTAAGAGAAAATAGAAGAGCAGAAACATGAGTGGATAGGATTGAAGTTTCATCACCCACTCCTATGGTACCCCATTCTTTAATGGACCACCAAGTAACCAATAGACACATATACAAAAATCCAAGGTGGGCAGAAATTAAGGAAAAGAGGACTACTACACCAAGACAGGATAGCATCATGATGAACCCCATGATTTCAAGGCAGTTTGCTCCTTAGAAATGATGGGCTACATGTGAGTGCACAAGGATGTGCAATACCTTCAATTGGGGGCTGATGATGAGCCCCAAAAATTTGGATTGTGTAAACTTTTTCTAGGTCTGGACATAATTTTGTAACCTTAACATATACTTGAACGATACTTTTTCATCTATTTCATCCATATTATATGTTATTTTTCACCCATTTCATCCGTATTATACATTTTAAGTGATTTGTGTTTTATATTAGAATTGTTGTAGATAAATTGATTGATTTTTAGTAGAAAAAGAGAAATGAATATGAACTAAAATTCATAATAAGTAAGTATGTGTACAGTCATATTTGTGAGCTTCTAAAGGTATAGAGAAAAGATGCAATTGTTGTGCAAGAGACTCTAGTCGTTGTACAAGAGTTCGCTGTTGCTGCACAAGAGTTTGTCTTGTCTGTGCAAGTAAACACCTTTGTTATGGAAGTATCTTTCTTGCTGCATAAGGTATCCCTTTGGCTTCACAATCAGTCTCTTTGCCACACATGGCACTCTTTGGTTGTGCAACCACATTTTTTTGTCATGCAAGACAAGCATTCCCCACAAATGGACTGGAGTTGTCCAAACCAATCTACTGATTAGTGAATAGGAGGCCAAGATCCACACAATGACTCAACACAACAAACTCTCCAAAGTGGGCGCATGAGCTTCCAAAATGTTTTAATTTGTTTCATAGCAAATGGGGCATTGTTGGAGAGTTGGTTGGAGAGCCGAACCACTTGGAGACAAAGTTGGAAATAAAACAAGTTTATTATAAAGGTAATTAGGAATGAATTGGTGGCTATCTGATTAAAATTTGTTGTAGCAAGATTTCCATATTTTAGTATCTATATAAACATGGAGGCATAGGCAAGTACTGCACATTCTCCAGCACTCAGACTAGTTTTTGTGCAAGTGCTCAGCAATCCATTATTTGAAAGACATTTATTGCATTAACTCGAGTACCAGTTTAAAGGCATGTGTATGGTTTGTAGATCAGTCTAATTGGGAAAGGCCTCACTAGAGAGGATTGCTAGCATCTATTAGGTTTGCTTTATTGTTTTGTGTGTGTTGTGGTTAAATTCAGTTGTTAGTGAATAGTAATTTGCTGAATGTAAGATTAGTTTATGGTTTATTTTTTATATATTGCTGTTAAAGTTCTGATATCATTCTGAAATTAAAAAGTGTGGTGTGAGTTGAAAGATTTCATTTAGTGTGTTGGTCAATAAACCAAGTTCCTCTGATTTCTATCATTTATTCTTCAGTTTAAAGTCCCTAGTATATCTGCATTCTCAATTAGATACTCAGCTTTAGGAAGGATTAGTGATCTTGAATATAGTTTGCAAGACACCTTGTCAAAAACCAACTTTCCTAGATTTGGAATGATAATGAGTGTGCTTGACAGTTAGGAAAATTTAAATTTCTTTAAGTTTTACTTGGAATAGATTTCCTTTAGAAGTTATATTTTAAACAAGAATGAGGGTTTCTTCTAATGTATACTATAATGAGGGTTTAGATTAAAAACACAGGGCTGCACCTAAAATAGTAGGCCATGCTTCATGGTAGAACGGCATATTGTTTTAGGGCCAACTGTATACCTTTTCCATGAACCCTATTAGGTGAAAGTAAAATAAAAATTTAAAAGTCCTATACAACATTTTATAATTACAGTTTTTATGATGTATAACGGTATAACCTATGTTTTTATTTATGCACATTATATTTAACATCAAACAACAAAATTAGTTTTTCTCCATTTTTTTACAACTAATACATTTTTATTTAGTTTCCAAGTTTTTGCTGTTATTTTCCCATTTTAAACCCAGGTAACCGAATTCAACTTATACTTTTTGCAACATCGTGCCAATGCTGTGTAAATGGAATGCTACTAGATCAATACAGTAACACCTCTTCAACTTATAAGTCAGATAAAACAAGCACAAATGATTTAATGGTTTACAAGGTGCTTTTTAAAGTTTATTATATTCATAAGAAAACATAAAATAGTAACAAGGAAGAGAACATTTGAATGCAAAAACAAGAAAAAGATAACAGTTTAGTGATTACAGATGGATCTTGTTTATTACCTCGTACAACCTCTTCCTTCTCTTACGATCCCACAAAATGCAATATCCTTCATTGTCTCCAGTAATAAATCTACCATCACTGAATTCAAAAAGCAAAAGAAAACCTAATCAGAACACGATATAACTTACACACTCCAATACTTTCTTTTGAAATATGCTGAAAGAACTACAAAGACTTACATAGGATGAAACTCAATGGCATTAACTGCAACAAAATAATATCTCGCTTTGTTTGACTTTGGATTGCATATAAAAGCATACCTGGCATCACAGATATTTACAAACCCTGTTATTTAGACTTATTTTGCCTGGAATCCTAATCTCCAGTTCCAAATATTTGATTTTTGAAAGGCTAATAAAACAATTAGTTAGTTTAAAATGGTTAAGTATAAAACTTGTTCAGTCACAAAATTTTGAAGCACTTCGACCACCTAAAAGGTTCACAAGCATTGCTATAGCATGAACAAAGATTTTTATCTCCAAAACTTACAAAGAAAGAAAGAAATTAAATTATCACCCATGAACAACCCAACAAGGTTGATAGAAAAGTTTGAAAACTCGGACTCGGTGCGGACTCAGCAGCCCAAAATAGGACTCGGCATGGACTCGGCAAAAAACTCGGCTAGGACTCGACAAAGAGGAAAACCGTAGTTTTACAAAAAATAAATAAAAATTAATGCAGTTAGACAACATAAGAGCCTAATTTGATTATCAATTTCTCATAATTCAAATGTTACACATGCCATATGATCTTCAAACACTCAATATTTGAAATCTCATCATTCATAATTAGTTTCAAATTTTCAAATGAAAAAACAAACAAAAAAACAAGTTTTAAACATTCATACTCATTGTTTCCAGGCGATGCCAAGAGTCCTAAGTTGGGACTCTAGAGTCCGACTCTAGGACTTGTTCGAGTCACTCGCCAGGACTCGAGAGTCCTAGCCTGGACTCTCCAGGACTCGGCTTGGGAGTCCTTGGCAAGTTGACTCGGTGAGCCCTAGGACTCGTGAGTCCCAAGAGTCTTTTCTAGGACTCGCAGAGTCCTCAAACTATGGTTGATAGGTCTCAAAAAGTACAACAAAATAAATACCATGTGGGGTTCTTAAAACTTAAACTTCAAAAGTTGAAAATGTAACTAACACTAAAGTAATGTAAAAAGTATAAAAATAATGGGTAAAAACAAAGACAAGTAAACCTTAGAAAAATGGAAAGGATAAAACCATACAATACAAGTACAAAAAGGCCATGAACAGAAGATCGTTCAATAGGCACATAAAACAATGGAGATGAAAGCTGGAGATCAAAACTGTCTCTAGTCTGTGTTAAGATGGAACCCAAGAAGAACCAAAAGTTTCATCATTCATTGTGACAAGCACTACAGGACCTGATCTCCAAAGGACAATGGCCTGGGCTAAGAGGGCCTCTTTGGACTATCGTAGGAGGAAGCATGGTACCCACTCTAGACCCTATCCTTATAACTTTAACCAACAAAGATAAGAGCTACTTGTCCAATACCAATTATTGTGCAACAGAACTGCCATTCAGGTCATAGTATCATAAAATTTACCAATATATGGGAACTAAGACAATGAAGGCATAAACAACACACTTGAATAGAAAAGCAAACCATCAGGCCTAAGTATTCCCAAAAAAAACAGGCAAAATAAGGAATATCTAAAAAAGGGATTGAAATATTTTCTGGTACAAGACCAATCTTTTCAGGCCAAATTTGGCCAAATGATATTTAATTAGTGGTTCCATAGAAAAGGGAAACAATATGCACAATTTGGGTTGAAAATACTGTTGTTCAAAGTTCAAACCCTGTTGAACAAGAATTTTAATATTTCATATTTAGAATTTTTGTTACATATAATAAACTTAACTTTAAATTCTCAGTTCGGCAACTAGAATATTTATAAAGTACTTTCTCATTATTTCTCCTAATCACACTTTTTCTTTGTTTTCTCTCAATGATTTTGGTTCTGAAACTAGCAGAGATTCACAGTTCAGTATTCCCGCTATCAAAGAACTCTGGCAAGTATGACTTCATTGATGACAAGGACATTCAGAATTTGTCAAATTCATATCAATCTTTGAAGATTAGTTGGGACTATGATGCCTAGATAAATTTTACAAAGATGCTTTCGAACACTCAGTTTCTAAACTTCAAACTTCAAAGATACAAAAGCTATACAGTTTCAGTCTCTGGGCACTTCAGACATTCTGATTCATCAATATATTCAATCCCTATGATATGTGCTAAAACTGGAATTTGTTTTTTGACAAATAAATCCAGTGGAACCACTCAATCTCCTCAATTATTAGGAAGGTTTTCTTTTATGCTTTAGTTAGATGAATAATAAACAATAATAAATGCATGGAATAATTACAATATTTACACTTTTTGCAAAGTACACTTTGCATTGATTTAATTCACTCAACTAATAAATATTTGGTTAAAAACAAAGAATACATCCATTTATGACATAAATGACAGATTTTTAAAATGAGATTAAAGAAGATAAACGCAAGTATCATTTCTTAGTATTTTTGATAAAGAGAAACTATATTGAGTAAAGATTAAGTTTACAAAAACCCCAGCTTGACTTCATTGAGAAGACGAAATATTACTGAATATAAAAATCCTCTAGTGGGGAAATTAAAAAGCATATTTACGTGTAACAAAAACATGCCAATTTATATATAGGAGAATGGCTATGGGTTATTTTGGAACTGCAGTAGCAAAACAAGTAGATCTGGTAGTATTTTCAAGGCAATGTGAGGGAAAAGCATAGTTCCCTTAAGTACTGGTTGCTGAGGTAGTGCAGAGCTGCTTTCCATTGTTTCATCCAGAAGCATGGTTTTCAGTATTCCATACCTATCCAAAGTAACCTTCTCCCTGGTTGCCTGACAGAAAGTTCCACTGATTTACAGGACCAGCAACCTCATTGAATGAAAAATTATGAATACCAAACCACCTTTTTGGATTGTTAACCTGCTGAAACTGCTGTTGAACCACAAGATGAACTCTTACAGACTTTTCAGAACGCAGAAATGTATTAATTGCTTCAATTCAGTAGAGTACAGACTGATACCAATGCCTCAGCATTGCTTAATTTTCTTCTTGTTTTAGAACTGGTGTAAATACCTTAACATATAGCCAGGTAATAATATGTGCATCCACTGCCAAATAAAATCCATGGTAATTGAAAACTAATAAATAAAGTTTTTGTATTAAGGATAGACTTGGGACTGAAGTTTACAAACGACACAAAGTTCTTGCACAGAAATTGGAGTTGACAATTAGATTACTTCCAAATAGTCTAGATGACAAAATGCTCTTACTACATTTCCCTAACTTCTATTTAACAGAGACTTATATTGGGTTCTGAAATTGCTGCTCACACTCCTAGAGGAATTAATTTGTTTAAAGGCCAGAGAAATTAAAATGGATTCTCAAAAACATGAGGGCTTTAAGTCCATCTCCTTGTGAAATGCCGTGTAGAGGCTCATTTTTAAAGTAATTGTCAATAGACTACAAGGACTCCTACCTTTTTCTAATGCTCGAAGCACAAGGAGCTTTTGTGAAAGGATGAAAATCACAAATGGCATTGTCGCAATGCATAAGCTCATTCATTCCCTACATGCTATTAGTGAAAAAGAAAGGCTCATCAAACTAGACATTGCTAAATCTTACAACAGAGTCTACTAGTTTTTCTTGGATAAGGTGCATGAGAAATTTGGATTCGGATCAAATTGGAGGGAAGATCAAGGGATGTTATTCATTTGCCAACTTCTCAATGATGGTTAATGGCTCCACTAAAAAAAATTCTCCTCCTCTAGGGGCCTTTGATAAAGATATGCTTTATCCCCCCTATTTCTTTATCATAATGGTTGAAGCTCTAGGCAAGCACATTGTGTTTCTTAAGAATAGAGGAAATCTCAAAGGGTTAAAAGCTTCTTCCTCTAGTAAAGTTTTGACTCACTAACAGTTTATAGATAAAACTATTTGTTTCCATGCATTATTTTGAGGAGACGAGAACCATCAAGGATCTATTGGGAAACTATCAAAAGGATTCAGGACACAAACTTAATAGAGGAAAATCCAAAAAAAATATTCCTAAAAACTGATGGATTGAATCAAAACTTTCTTCACAGATTGCTCTCCTTTGAAAGAGGATGCTTTCTAGATTCTTAGACAAGTTTTCCCCTATCCTTACAAAGTAATAAGAAACATCTTTTGAATTTTTAATAGATTTAGTAGGAAGATGGAGGGATGGAAAGGAAGATGGCTCTCTTCAGTTATCAGCTTAGTGCTTCTTATTTTTATTTTTCAAGCTACTTCTATCTACTAGTTCTTATTCATGTTGGCCCCTAAAAGCATTATCTCCTCTAAAAAGCCTTTCCTGATGGTGTGGAGTTTCTCGATTGTTTTCTGAGTTTGATAGATGAAACATTTTATCAAACTAATAATTATCATGCACATAAAATAAACTTCAACTGGAAAGTAAACACCAATCTGATAACTGCTTCAGAATTTCTATTTGATTGCACATTTCAAGTTGAACAGAGTTATGTTTCAGATCATGGCATACATTCTAAGATATCCCCCTGGGGTTTAGATCTGAAATTTTTATTGTTTTGTTTTTCTGAATTTTTTGGTGTTTTTGACCAAATATTGCTGGAAATTGAAATAATTGAAAGAATGCAAAAAACAGAAGTAAAATGCATAAATGATGAAAACCCAGTAATTCTTTATTCTTTTCAATCAGAAATAAGACATACCCATTTGCTGGTAATGTCAATGTCAAGTCTGATTTTCTGTTACAGCAGATTGAGGGCTCAAACCCTAGGCGCCAAACTCAGATTTTGACACATTCCACCTTGCAAAGTTGTTGTACTGCTGATTTGACCTGGACGCCTCAATAACTGACCAATCCAATGCACAAACAGGGGCCGATCTGCTGCTGGAACCCTCACATGTTTTTCCTGTGTTGTACGGCCAGCACTAAGTCCCACATGCCACAAAGGAAAGGTCTTTTTCTGCTGTTTGAAAGCCTTCCTCTCCTACAGATCTGTACAGCCAGGATAGATACTCAAAACTAACAAATCTGCAATAAAAATTCTCCCACAAGCTTCAAGGATGCTGTATCGCCTGCTAGCAATCCTCACATGCCAAGTACTAAAGGCTGTGTTCAGCAATTTTATTAATTCAACCTTTATTTCTGATCTGCACAATAATCCTATAACCTGATTTATTCTTCTTCTGAATCTCTGTAAAGCTCTGATAATGACCCCTGATGGAGACCATTCAATCAAGAATCCTTGGGCAATCTCTCACATCTATAGATCCTGTCATATTCAAGGGTTTTCATCCTCATAATAGCTTGAAACTCCATGCCTGCAAACCCTTGTTGCTCGGCTCTCATGTTTTGCAAATAATAAACTTGGATGTCAAAAATGATCTTCTTTTCACCTTTTATCCTTCTCCAAAATCCAATGCCCAACTTGGTATTTTGCTTTTAAATAAAATATTAAAACATTCCCTTCACAAAATCCAATGCCACTTTTTGGCTTTTACACAATTAAATATTATTTTGTTTTTTGAAAGATGTGCCCTTTTAATTAAAATCATAAAGTAACTTAAAGTATAACCTTTTAAATTAAAGTTACTTTATCCCCTTATAACACCAAATTATCAAGTACTTTATTAAAAGTTACTTTATAACATTAAATTATAAAGTCACTTTAATAATATAACATTATTAAAGTAATTTGACTTTAGTAATTTAATTAAAGTGTCCACTCTCGACCAAAACTGACAATAACCTGTAAGAGTGCCTCCGACACAAATCCTCTCTGCAGGCGTGAAACCACTGAACTTGGCATAACTTGCTATAAATAGCAAGTATGAATGATGAGTCCTGAACTACCTTCAAAAGGCCTACCAACAAATTGGAACTAAGTTAAATGTGTAGGAATGGAAATGCAAGCTTGTTGAAGACCCTGAATCCCCTCCACAGGAACCCCCTGAACTTCTCGTTAGCCTACGGGGCCAGCAATAATAGGCTAACCCTAACTCCCGAACTATTGGTTAGAAAGAGGACATTACACATTCCCTGACTAGATATTGGACCTTAATACATTAATGATATTCAAGAATTGCAATGGCATAAGAGACTATCATTAAAGTCTTACAACAGTTCACTAAATACAATTCTTTGATAACAGCACTACAAAGGGTTACAGTAGTAATATATGAGTGTGATATTGATTGATTTTTACAAACAATTTGCTTAGAAAACTACAGCAAGGTATACTCAGACTTGGAGCATATTATTCATCTAACAAATATTATTCATTCACCAAACAAACTATGCTTAATGCTCAGACCTGGAGATAGAAGAGAGTCTAAAATACAGGCAGTAGTAAATATAATGTCTGGAAACCTCCAAAAAGGGGACTCGTCCAGCAGATGCAAGCTCCCACACTTTCCAAACAAGTCATATATAGGTTCTAAACTTCAAATGAGAGCACGATATAGTCTAGAATGCATGATAGATGATGCAACTTGGCTCCAAGAACTCACACCAAACAAATATAACTCCAATCGACCCTCATGTGCAAGGGAATGCTTCAGAAGTGTCATGAATTGCTTAGATAGCAACCACGACTAGGGAATGATCTATCTTCACACCAAAATGAAACCCATGTCCTCCTTTGAAACCCTCGACTTGCTCCAATGCTTCACACGACTTCCCTAGAAGCCACGTCCAGGTTTGTGCAATGTCTCAAAGAATAAACGTGTTTCTTAGGGCCACGCCCAGTCTCATATCATCAATACACAAACACAAAAATAGAAGATTGTGAGCAACCTCTCAATGCAATCACAAATTGGCTCCAACAAAGCCCAAACTCAACCACACAAACCTCTAAATGTAGATATTGAATACCACCCATTTTGCTACTAAATATGAGTCAAATCAATCCTTACATGATTGATTGAAGAGCACACAGGAAATACTGAGAGGGGGGAGACGGGGGGGGGCGTGGTGAATCGGTATTAAAAAACTTTTTAAACTTAAAACCAGATAAACCATATAAATCAGAAATCAGTATCAACACATTTGAGCAACATAAACACCATGAAAAAGATAAACACCAATATTATGTGGAAAACCCATTCGGGTGAAAAACCACAGCAAAATATTGCTTTTATTATCTTCAAAGGGCACCAACCCTGATTACATAGGTGAGCACTAACCCACCGAGAGCACCAACTCTCTATGAAGCACCAACTCCAAACTCTTGAAAACTGATTTTAGAACACCGTTCAAGCACTAGAAATCTCTTGCACCTCCATCCAACTTCGTAATTTGATTCCTCCGTTCTGATCAACACAAAACTATAGAAATCTCAAGACAAAAAGTAGCCAAGACTGTTGTAGCTGATTGCTCAAATCAACCTACTCAGACCACTTCAATACCACATCTTCTATTTTGCATTGATTACTGCATACATACAACAAACTCAAATGCCTCTATACTCCAACAGTTAATTCATGCTTAGAAAACTCTCCATACTCTTGTCCTTTTAAACGCTGAAAATACATATCAAGTGATAGCAATATTACTTCAAAAGCATTGTAGTCTTCAAAGCATTGTGAACTTATTTCAAAATCCCGCACTCTCTATACACAGCTCCCCAAAATGCCTAACTCGCACTAACTCTCCTTCACACCACTACAAAAATTAACTCTGACACAAAATATCCGCTAACACACAGAAAATGATTTAGACATGATAGAGTAAATATTGAAACCCAGCAACCAAGAAAGAAGCTGACACACCAATTTTTAGACATCCCTACCATAATCATTCATGACTCAGCCATAATCAACACCACATATTCACTAAAGACAAAGAAGACTCTGCAAAAACTCACGCCAAAAATTCTGGAATCATCACCAAAAAATTACACCAAAGATAGAAAGACGTCTACCAAAATGGCAAAGGAAGAGATGCAATTTCTTTTTTATTCCTTAGCCACCACCAAATCACAACATATTAGCCGCCTAGAATAATATGTGCAGCTGCCATAATAAACTCGATATATTCTTCACCAACGTAATGTCCCTTGCTAATTCTGATGTAAATTTTCAATTTTGGTGCTTGGGAATTATGTCAAACACTTGTCTTGCAACTGCCCTTGACTGATATAAATTTTCTGATTTGTTTTCTCCCTTTGAATATGTACCTGAAATGCATAAAGGACTTAACTAAACAATGCCAAATGTACTCAAATGCAACTAGAATGAAGTGCAGATATGTTTTTGGTATTTTCAATGCAAATTGATGACTGGAATCTAAACAAATATGCAACTACAGCAATCTGACATTTCGTCATACATTTTGTAATCAACTCCAACTTCACTGGAAAGATATTGCTTACTATGAAATGCAGCTTCAATACTCTTATAGCTGTTATGACAGCAATTACAAGCTCATACAATGCAAAGACTAATGCCAACTAAATCGATGCAATGAAGTTTCAGATATATGGAACTTATGCTATGCAATGACAGTGATACTAGGATGACTAGATGTATTTACAAACTGCTGTGTATGTCAGCGATTTAATATGATATAAAAGTGACTACAAAATGAAATGGATTACGATATTGTAAGAACTTGGATCAATGGCCAGCACTGCAGAAATCCCAACGAATCTCTTCCCAAAGTCGTCCTTTGATACTAAGAAGCAGCGCTAATCTTTCTTGGGTGATTTGTAACCTCTCTCCAAGCAGATTCAATGCACAAACTAACCTCTAATATGCAAATCGAATTATTTCTGGTGCTTGCACAACTACACCCAAAATACAATAGTTTATCTTCAAAAATCAACTTTCTTTTCAACCAAGAAATCGTCCCTTTTGATTATTTTATTCTCCAAGTCGAATCTGGACTATGGTGCCCAACAAGCTAGATAAACCTTCTCAAATAATTCGCCTAGAGCCGCGGCTTCCCAGCCTTTATGAGTCCCGATCTTCCAATGGGAAAATGGCCTTTCAAAGAAACTCGAGCTTGCTCTAAACTGAAACAATCTTCAAATAGTCGAACTTCTGTATGACTGAATATTGACTTCAAAATTCTGTCATTGCAATCTTCAGAATCGATTTCCTTTAATTCTCCAAATTTTGGGTCATAGACCATTAAAATTTGGATTAGACAACTCAACAGAAAATAAGCTTCTCCTCAAATGGGATGTTTGCAACAATAAACCAGCTACGGCAAACCTGTGAATCTTCCAATAATTGCAATAATAAACCAGCTATTGCAATTGTGTAAACTCATCAATTGAATGCAATAATAAACTAGCTATTGCATCAAATTAGAACTCCTGTCAGAAGGGTAATAATACTTCAGCTATTGCACCTATCAAAATCTCCAATGATGCACCTCTAGAAACCTTGGATGGATTTCTCAACAATTCCAGCTAGGGTTGATCTTTCACAACCGAACCTAGTACTCTAGAGTCTTCAAACCCTCGAGCAATGCAAAGCATTCAAGCTTCCTTACCGAACTAGTAATGAGAAATGAAATCCAAATCAAGCATGCCCAAATGCTAAGCCAACAGCTCCTTATAAAGATTTCTCAATGACTTTCCAGGAAGCTTCTAGAAATAATATTATTTTATTCACTTAAGTGACTTTATGATATAATATTTATTTTAAGTCACTTTATTAAATTAATTAAATATAAAGTCATATTTTAATTTTACTTTATTGAAATAACTTTATAAATAATTAATTTAATACTTACTCCCTTATTTCTCCTGTTTAGCCTTCAAGAATAAATAAAGACTAAACGCTCATCAAGGTGGCTATCGAAAAGGGGACATGACAACCCAGCTCCAATAAAGAAAACGGCATTGATCTATTTATGACACTGGCAAGAATAAAATATATATAATTCTAGAGATGTCGGTAATAAATCCTGAAGCGCCATAACAATAATGAGGTGATTTTTATTTATAAAAGCAACAAAGGCATGCAGCACCATAAAATAAAGGATTTATTTAATAATAATGAGTTGACATATGCACAAGCTGTTACAACTAAAGTCGTCCTAGAAGCAATTAAATCCTAGAAGAAGCACAATACCCATTCACATCAGCTCGACTTCCATTCACTGATAAATATTCATTGCTAAGAATTCAAATCATGACTTCAAATAACAAGAATCTTTTTCAGAACATTGCCGCCACACACAATGAGAATCTAAAATTGTTATTTTTGATTGAATACGTCTCTGCCAAGAATAATGAAATAATTCAATGCATAAGCTATTTCTCAAAATTTGATTCTCTTTAAAAAAACCTCAAGTCATAAACATTAGCCGCCCACTAACACTGAATGTGATATTTAAAACTAGTGAACAAAACGACTAAAGAAAGGAAGCTCCATGTAGACTATAAGCCACTAGAATGAATTTGTTGTTGTCACTCCAAAGGTATAAGGCAGAGAAATCATCGTTGTAATACAAGGCTATAATATGGTGAAAGAGAAATTAATTTGGGTCATATAGAGCCATTGCATAAGTAAATGAAGACACCTCAATAAATTTATGAAACCGTCACCATCTAAAGAGAGGCAAAATAAATAAATAGATTTCAATTTCAAGAAGAGTCACCAAGAAACCAACACGTCTTCACACAATTATCAACAGATGTAATTTCCATCAAAAACCGCTTCTAGACAAAAACGTGGACATCATAAAGGATATGTAATTTAATAAAATAGTCGCCTTCTCCATATATCCACTTATCTCATTAAATATCAACCTGAATATAATAATATTCACTATAGCCATAAAGTGTATTAGCAGCCTCATAAAAGGAAACATGCCAAGAAGAAATAAACTCAAGCTTCAATAAAGAGAAATCATGCCATCCTTAAAAGAGTGAAATCGTGCCACACTTGAAGCCGTCACCATAAAGCATCTAAAATAAATATCGAACCATAGTCTCATGGGAGCCGACTCAAATAAATTTGCCTTTAAAAATATAATCCATTTTAAAAACAAAGTCTGACTTTTCAACAACTGACAAATTGACAAACAAGCTCACAAGAAGCTTAAGTATACACATAACCAGCTGAGGTAGACACTCACCTAGCTCAAACAAACACACAGGCAGCTCAAGTAGGAAACCAAGGAGCTCAAGCTGCTCAACCTAACATACAAGTAGCTAGGTGGGCAAGTAAAAACAACTCAACCAAGCAAGTACACACCTCAACCAGGCAAGTAAAGAACTCAAACAGCTCAAGAAGACAAGCAAGTGCTGAGCATGTAAGCAACCAGCTCAACCAACTTGACATCAATGACAAAAAATTCTCAACATTGATTATGCAACCGAAACCTAACACCAAACTATGCCCGAAGATATAAAACCCTTCAATTTCTGGATAATTTGTCTTGCCTGGCAAGACTCACAAATTATCAAAATCGATAACCCAACTGTTGAAGTGCGGAGTTGTGGATCTAAGTGAATCCACTAGCGCCAACTAGGGAGGAATCTTTCACCAAAACTAGAACCCGAGTAGGAATACCCACCTAGGGTTTCGAACTCCGAAGAGCTCCGTAAAAATACATGAAATATTCCGAGCCAAATTTTTCGCTTTTCAATTTACAAATTACAAAGCAAAGCACCCAAGTAAGGTTAGAGGAGAAAACCAAAGCGTGCAAAGCAACTCCAACTAACTGCGGCGGCTCGATGATGAGGCATTGGTCGGAGGATCCAAAACATGCTTATGCGTAATACTAACTGTAAAGGCGCCGATGATGGCGAGCATTGGTCAGAGGGTCTTCTATTCTAAATGCAGAAAAGAACTCAACGTCAAGTATGTGCTACCCAATCCAATGCGGAGTGAGGGGCGACCATATGACAGAGTGATTACAATAACATTGCTAGAAAGAGAAATGCTGAAAGATGAAACTACTCGACACCCAGAATGTGCTTTCTACCCAAACTGGGATAGTAGCTACCATAGGGCGGAGCTGTCACTATTACAATAACTCTGAATGAAAATGAGAACACAACCAGATTTGAGCAACAATGAAATAACTGCCAGTACTACTGTCAGTTTTACAAATGAGGAGCTTTTGCCTGTCAATATCTTATGACATTAAGGGATCAGCATTACATCATATGAAATCACCTTTACTTTTAAATAGTAATACCAGAACCAAACACTTTCAAAGTTCAAGATACAGATTTCTGATCTCTGTTACAAATCTGCTCATTAAATGCATAAAACAGCAGTCAAAGAAACTACTTAAATGCTCATATCTTCCACGTATGACCTCCGATTGACTAGAGATCAAATGCACTAAGCCTTAACCAAATAGACGCCTAAGATGAGACACTGAAAACAGATCTAAAACCCACACATGAATTATGCACGAATCCCAATGTCATTAAATGGTACGGCCCAGCTGAAGAATTCGACTTGGCATTAAAAATTCAATACACAACATTAAAACCTATAAATTGGAGAAAATGAACGCTCCTTACAAACTTAAAGATTGATGCAATACCCAGAACTAGCATTTTTGTATTTTTTGAGATATGAGTAAAAACATGGATCTGCTGTATCAAATCAGCAACTCCAGAAAAGTTATGAAATGCAAAAATCTGAACTTCAAGCAATAACTCTACAACAATGCAAAACTTACTATAAAATCACTCAAATAATCGAACCTCTCCACTAGGTGCTGTCTCTCAAGCACGAAGTCGAGCCCAGACTAGGAGGCATTCATTCCTCGAAGCAATTCCGCAACCGTTTCGGCAGCATAACATTAGCATAGACCAAAGATGTCCAAATGATGAACCAAGTCTTCCTTATATAAATTCCAGCTGACTTCATGAAACCCTAAACTCATCTTCAAGTCGAAACCCTAACTCCTTCAATATGGCGTCCTTTTCCTTTTAACTCAATAATCATATTTTAAATGAGTCATCACCTTGATAAATGCGCCCCTTCTTAACCTTGCTTTGACTTAGGAGAATCAAATATTAAATATAACTTTAATGATGGCGCCACCCTTTGAGACCACTTTTTAAAACAACGTTAAGTCATTAAATCTAGGCCAAGGGGTCAACGTTAAAACATAATATTTAAAACGTGACTTTTTTTAATTAAATGACTTAACTTATCCTTCTGAATGTGCCCCGGAGCCAATACTGAACACAACATTAGACCAAACTGAAGCAGGAAGTCGACCGAGCTGAACCCAACTGGAAAGCTGCCAAAATTAGAATTTACTAAAAATAGTAAATTCCGGAAAGTGCTCTGAACGCCGAGACGAACATACCACTGCGAAGCTCTCTGAAAACCCAGAAAGAATCCGCCATTGAATCCATCATCTCAGAGCAATGACCTCCTCAAAAATAGGAAACCCTAATTTATCTTCCGTCTAGCCTTCGGGTTCCCAAGGAAAGGGCCAACGGTCACTGGAAAGATCAGGTTTGAGAAGGGGACATTACAATCCGCCCTTCCCAAAATTGCTTGTCCTCAAGCAATACCACCACAACTCCAGAAATTTGAAAACTAATCCATACGCAACAAGTATGATCCCTGGTTCCCAAATGCGTCTCAGGAAAAACCCACCATGCCGATGCTGCACCACTCTGATCACATCAATGAAAATATCATGCCAATGCTGCACTGACTCCCCTTGTAACTCCAAGGTGTTACCATCTATGATACTCAAACTGGAAGATCTTAAAGGAGGGAAATCAAAATCATGCAACATCTCATGTCCACGATGCCCCGAATTAACAGTATCAACCATACTACTGTCAATCAGAATTCTAAGCAATAGGAAGGATAGTCTACTCAAATCAAACTTGAATTCTTCAGCATACCTCCACATGATAACAAACGGAACCATGACTGCAAATGTGTCATCTTCAAATCTTTTTGCAAAGAGGAAGGCAATCCTTTGCAAAAGCTCAACAAATTCAAACTCAGGAATCCGCATGAATTCCCTATGCCTCAACTGAATTATCATGGCACAACTATGAAGTCTGAAGAATTTTTTCACAACCCCAACCCCAAGAGTCTCAAAATATAGATTCAAAGTATGGGGTAGCTCATTGTCATGAACCAATAATGAAAATAAACCATCAGAATTTGCATTACAAACCTCCAAAGTGGCTGAAAAACACGCTAAAGCCATCTCCATCAGAAAACTACCACTTCTTTGATCAGGAGTGAGGTACCAACTCTCCTGAATGAAAGTAACTCCATAAGTAAGGTGGCTGGTCTGCCTCCAACCAGCAAACTCGTGTCTCAAAATCTGCCCTTGTCTGAGCTGAAAGTCACTTCCAAGAACTACCGATCGTTGATCTTTCCAACCCAAATTCAAAATTTCTCTCCAATCCATTTGTTGATGAACAAACGGAACCATCAAGTAGCTGGAAATGAAGGGAACAACATCAACAAGTCTGGAAGTTTGTTCCTTATCCCTCCAAGAGTCTTTTCCATAAGTAATAAACTCTGACAACCCAAGTTGAGAATCCCAAACATGGATACTCAACTGGAAGTGATTTTCAACACACTGCAAAGAAATCTCTACACATTCCAAAGTGCTAGTGAAAACCAAGTGCCTTCTCACGAAACTGATGCCCCTTCTAGTAAATCCTTGAAGCTTAACCATGAAAGCTTCCACATTAAGGGAGTATGAAACATAGAGTGGCTTCAATTTCCGCTCCCAAAACTGATCAATATGATTCCAAACATCATTCCACCCAAGGGATGGATTGTCAAGAGTGCAACTACCAAAGTCTAGTTCACCTTTTCCCCATTCCTCCTGAGTAGTAGGTCTGAAATCTTCACTCGTTGCTGCTGTGATGAAGTTACCAACAGCTACCAAGACTTGTCTCTTCAACACCTTGATGTCATAGATGTTGAAATTACCTTGCTTCGTCACCTCCCATGTAGAACCTTCATCCTCAAAGCCACTTATGCATCCATTACTACTCAACATACGTGGCACATCCTCATGGAGTGATATCGAAGCATCCAAGCACTGGAAACCAGAATCAGTTTCATTCTCCATTTCATCCTCTACTTCATAGAGAGGATTATCATAACTTTTCTCATCACCTTCTTGAAAAAGAGGATTGTCATAAACTTGAAAGTCATTCCTTTCATCTTGCTGCTCCAAATCTGCACATGCAACCTTTGATTTTCTTGTGAAACCTTCAAGATCAAACTCCTCTCGAAGACTATCAATCTCATCAATTACTTGCTTGATTTCTCCAGCTCTTCGTGCATTCTCTTGCTCCTTGAAAAGTTTGAAATCTGCAAACTGGTCTTCAACCTTTCTTAGAGCCAACTGAGTTTCTTTCAACTCGTCCTCTGTTGATTTAAGCTCCAAGGTGAGCTCTTCAACCATACTCTCCCTTTCTTCGAAAACAATGAAGGCCTTCTTTGCAGATTCAACGGCATGATCTTGATCTTCAATCAAGTGTATGTATGCTGATTTCAATGACTCCAAAGAGCCTCTGATAAGTCGCAAGTTAGGAAGAGCAACTTCATCCTTAACTCCACTTCGTCTCTCTTCAGACTGAGCCTTCCAATAGAGATCATCAACCAAATTGTGTGTGCGATCAAATAGGGATAGCGTTTGTACTTCTTTTCCAAAAGATACCTTGCATTGATCTTCCCACTCATGAACATGCAAAGACGGTGAACTGCTGATAGGCTGCAACTGAAAATCAGAACTTCGTTCCTTGCCTTTGCTGCCCTCTTTGCTACTCCAACATTCTTGTACTTCACCACCAACTAGCAGAGAATGCTCATCATCATAAAAAGCATCATACTCCACAAATTCTTCAACCCATTGCTTGCAACCAGCTTCGTGTATTGATAAATCTGATTTGTGTTTAATAACACTTTCAAACTCTCCATCTTCAAGAGCCATATGGACTTCTAGCTCTTCTTCTTCATCACGGCCTCCTTGATCAAACATTAGACCAGTATCCAACCTGCTCAAGGAATCATGTTTGTCCGCTGTTCGGAAAGTTTCTGTAACCACAAATTCCTCTTTAGTGGCTGCAACCACTCCAAAGAGATCATTATGGAATTTTGTGGAACAATCTTCTTCTTCAAAGACAACTTCTCCTCCAAGGGCCACCTCATAGTCTACTGTGCAACCTGGTTCTTGTTCTTCATCAGGATCAAAGGGAAACTTATCCCACACAGGTTCTTTAACATAACTTGATGCCATCACACCCGGATCCCAAATGCTAGTGAGCTGATTAAGATGATCAACTGGAAAAAACTTATCATGCTCCCCTTGTAGTGATGACTCTTTGAATAAGTCAAGTCCTAATTCACTTAAGCTGAAATCATCAAAAAAAAATTTCTCCAATGGCTCAGTTTGCTGATCAATCCCAAGACCAACAATGTCACCCCCGAAATGAAGTGAAGAATCTTCAATGTTTGGTGTTTGAAAAACTTCATCTTCATTATCTTCTATGGAACCCTCATGAGAGATTATGTTGCTGATTTCCTTATGTGGAACTTCTCGGGAAGTTGAGACAGCAACAAGAGCCAATCTATCCCTCACTAAATCTTCAACAAGAGGAGGTACAAACACATCGAAATCATTACCAACATCACCACTTTGGTAACGGTCATAAGCTGATTCAAAGACACCAATAGTATTTCCTTCAACTTGCTCTTCTTCACTTGCTATCACATGCAAGTCAAGGGGCGTATTATGAGGCTCTTCCACACACTCTTCAACTGTCACGTTTTCTCCTTCGAGCTCACGATCATTTTGATGTGATATGTGCACCTTGTTTGTGCCATCTTCAATGCTAGATGACTGATTTTTCTCTTCAACTTGCATATTTGTCGGCTGCAATCCACAAATAGGCACTTCATCTCCTTCCTTCTTTGATTCTTCGAACATAGCTTGTTCTGCTTCCCTTTTTATCCTTTTCCTAATGTGGTCCACCATCTTCCACTTTCGGGCTCCACTGACGCCACACACTTCAAATGGGAATCAAATGAAACATTGTACCTATAATCATCTGGCATGGTTTGATATTGCTCACGGAGTTTGACAGCCTCATCTTCACATTGTCTTTTAAACTGTTTGGCATATTCAATGAAGTCCCTTACGACATCACTAACCTTTCCTTCCTCCGATGCCATAGTTGAATCTGACTTCTCACGACCCATAGGCCTTAGAAAATGCAACATCTTTGAAACTTCTGAAAACTAATACTGAACTCAGCTCTGACCTCTGATGTAGAATCTGTTTTCTCTGTCAAGTGAACTCTGATGGGCACAGGATGGCAGGATCTTGGCTCTGATACCACTGAAATATTCCGAGCCAAATTTTTCGTTTTTTCAATTAACCATTTACAAAGCAGTGCACCCGTTAAGGTTAGATGAGAAAACCAAAACGTGCAAGAAAGCAACTCTAACCAGAATGGCACCGATGATGGTGAGCATTGGTCGGATCCAAAATAAGCTGCTTATCGTAACTCTAACCGATTATAAGCCCGATGATGGCGAGAGCATTGGTCGGAAGGAGTCTTCTATTCTAAATGAAAAGAACTCAACGTCAAGTATGTATACCCAATCCAATGCGAATTGAGGCGACATAATGAGTGATTAATAACATTGCTAGAAAGAGAAATGCTGAAAGATGAAACTACTCGACACCCAGAATGTGCTTTCTACCCAAACTGGGATAGTAGCTACCATAGGGCGGAGCTGTCACTATTACAATAACTCTGAATGAAAATGAGAACACAACCAGATTTGAGCAACAATGAAATAACTGCCAGTACTACTGTCAGTTTTACAAATGAGGAGCTTTTGCCTGTCAATATCTTATGACATTAAGGGATCAGCATTACATCATATGAAATCACCTTTACTTTTAAATAGTAATACCAGAACCAAACACTTTCAAAGTTCAAGATATAGATTTCTGATCTCTGTTACAAATCTGCTCATTAAATGCATAAAACAGCAGTCAAAGAAACTACTTAAATGCTCATATCTTCCACGTATGACCTCCGATTGACTAGAGATCAAATGCACTAAGCCTTAACCAAATAGACGCCTAAGATGAGACACTGAAAACAGATCTAAAACCCACACATGAATTATGCACGAATCCCAATGTCATTAAATGGTACGGCCCAGCTGAAGAATTCGACTTGGCATTAAAAATTCAATACACAACATTAAAACCTATAAATTGGAGAAAATGAACGCTCCTTACAAACTTAAAGATTGATGCAATACCCAGAACTAGCATTTTTGTATTTTTTTAGATATGAGTAAAAACATGGATCTGCTGTATCAAATCAGCAACTCCAGAAAAGTTATGAAATGCAAAATCTGAACTTCAAGCAATAACTCTACAACAATGCAAAACTTACTATAAAATCACTCAAATAATCGAACCTCTCCACTAGGTGCTGTCTCTCAAGCACAAAGTCGAGCCCAGACTAGGAGGCATTCATTCCTCGAAGCAATCCCGCAACCATTTCGGCAGCATAACATTAGCATAGACGAAAGATGTCCAAATGATGAACCAAGTCTTCCTTATATAATTTCCTGCTGACTTCAAGAAACCCTAATCTCTTCTTCAAGTGAGCCTAACTCCTTCCTAGCTTCAAATATGGTAAGCACTTGTACCCAACTCAATAATCATATTTTAAATGAGTCATCACCTTGATAAATGCACCCCTTCTTAACCTTGCTTTGACTTAGGAGAATCAAATATTAAATATAACTTTAATGATGGTATACCTTTAGGGCCTTTTAAAATAGCGTTAAGTCATTGGAAATCTGGTAGGATTACAGCGATTAAAACATAATATTTAAAGCATTGACTTTTTTTATTAAATGACAACTTATCCATGCGAGATATTGCAGACCAATCTGAGACACAACATGGGACCAAAGTGAAGGCGAGGAGTTAGTAGAGCTAACTTCAAGCAATAACTCTACAACAATGCAAAACTTACTAGAAAACCACTCAAAAATCGAACCTCTCCACTAGGTGCTGTCTCTCAAGCACGAAGTCGAGCCCAGACTAAGAGGCATTCATTCCTCGAAGTAATTCCGCAACCATTTCGGCAGCATAACATTAGCATAGACCAAAGATGTCCGAATGATGAACCAAGTCTTCCTTATATAAATTCCAGCTGACTTCATGAAACCCTAATCTCATCTTCAAGTCGAAACCCTAACTCCTTCAATATGGCGTCCTTTTCCTTTTAACTCAATAATCATATTTTAAATGAGTCATCACCTTGATAAATGCGCCCCTTCTTAACCTTGCTTTGACTTAGGAGAATCAAATATTAAGTATAACTTTAATGATGGCGCCACCCTTTGAGACCACTTTTTAAAACAACGTTAAGTCATTAAATCTAGGCCAAGGGGTTAACGTTAAAACATAATATTTAAAACGTGACTTTTTTTTATTAAATTACTTAACTTATTCTTCTGAATGTGCCCCGGAGCCAATACTGAACCTATTATCGGACAAAGTGAGCCCAGTCGTGGTAAGACAGGCTGCCAAAGTGAATTTTGCAAAATGAAAGTAAATTCCAGGAAGTACTCGAGCATGAGACTGAACATACCGCTGTGACTCTCTAGAAACCAGGAAAGAATCATACATTGAATCCATCATCTCGGAGCAATGACCTCCTAAAATAGGAAACCCTAATTTATCTTAGTCTAGCCTTGGGTTCCCAAGGAAAGGACCACGGTGCTGCAGAAAGATCGAGGTTTGAGGAGGACATTACAATACAAACCCCAAAATAAAATAATCCAAAATATGATGAGAGAATGAGCTCTCAAGTTCTTTTATAATGCCTTTTTGCCTTTTTAGGATTTTCCCACCAAAATCACTTAACATATTATTATAAAGTGACTTTATTAATTTAACTTTTAAATATTCCCCAACGTCACTTTATAACCCCATATTATTTAATCATTTAAAATCACTTTATAATTGTATTTTTGCCAAGCGACATTAAATAATTAAATACATTAAGATTATTTTGGCGAGCTAGAAAATGGGGACAGCTACATCTCCAAAATTAACAGGTCCTTGGAGTCCTTTTTTATGGAAAGGTATTGAGGATCAATTCAAGTTTTCTTTAATGGCCTAAGAAAAGGTTTATTCTAATGTGAGGAAAGGTTGCTTGGGTGTCTAGGAGATTACTCTTTTCAACCAAGTATTGGTGGCAAAACTAGTGGAGGTTTGTCTTAAGTGAATCTTCCTCCTGGTCTAATATTCTAAAGGATAAGTACCTATCAAGATCTGATCTGATCTGCTTTCTTACTTATTATGACCTCCTCAATGGATTGATCATAAGGGTAGGCATGAAGATGGTTACAAACCTCATATCCAACCAAGAATTTGGGAACATTCATAATGTTAGGACGATGGAGTTCTTGGAAAAACAAGTGGCTTGTTGATAATCCTCTTTCAAAAAATCAAGCTTTCCAAAATCTATCTTTTTTTCTCAAAGGCTGTGAGGCTCCAAAGTTAAGGATTATTGGAATGAAAAAGAGGATACTTTTGGTCCTATCGGAACCTGGAAAGTCGTCCAACCATAACTGGGGTTGATAAGGATACTTCTTTACAGCTAACAACCCTTCTTCATAACTTTAGATCTAACCAAAATACCCAAGAGAATTCCTTTGGGTAGTTTTAGAATGGCAATGGTATCTATAAAATCTATAAAATCAAAGAAGGCTACTAGAAATTGGCAAGTCTTTCAAAGACGATACATGACTGTTTTCCTTGGGGAAAGATTTGGACTTCTAATGCTTGACCCAAAACCAGCTTTTTTCTAGAATTAGTTTGTAAGGTTAAGATTTTCACTTCGAAGCATCACGAAAGCAAATGCTTCAATGGTCCTAGCAGCCACCCCTTTTGTTTAGCTAAAGGGAATGTTAAATTATGTGATCAGAAGTAAATGCACAGAAGATTAAGTCAAAATAAGACAAGATAACACAGCATGTACCCTGGGAAAACCCTCCACTTGAGGGAGAAAAACCCAGCAACAAAGATCTCTCTTATATTTGATGCAACAGAGGCAATTTACAAATTACAGTAAGGTCTAACACAAGACCGATATCTGGCAATAATAAATGACAAATAATAACTTCTAGAAAACACCTGGCAGAAGTTCGCTTTGCACTGAGAGGTCTTCGAATTATGCACTGGTAAATTCACTCTTACTTTTCATCACTGAACTTATCAATATCGCCGATCTCTGACAAGTGAATCATACGCCTCAGCTGAGTTCGCACTGTTGTCAATATCGCCGAACTAATAAATTCAAGAATAAACCTCTGTCAAGTCCGCACTTTTTCATTGGTTGTGTTCGCACTTATCATTGGCAAGGATTGAACTTTTTCGTATATATTTCTTCCTACTTGAATAACTGAATATATAGATACAAGTGAGTAGATATTAACTTAATCCTTCATGTCGGCCTTGATAAATATTATACATGCCTCTTCATAGGAGGTCGGCCTTAAAGAATAACCATGCATTAAATCTTCTTATGTCGGCTTAAGAAGATAAACAATAACAATAGGTATAACTTGAATAGCCAACGGCTATCATTCAAGTTTATGTCTGAGCTGGAAGGAGCTACCGAAGCTGCTATCATTAACACTCCCTCTCAGCTAGGGAGAGAACTTCCAGCTGCAACAAATCATCTCCATATGAAGTTCATCTGCCACTGTTGCCTGCAATCAGATATAAAGAGAGATATATCACCTCAATGTGATATCAACCATCACATGGTTAAGTACTAGTATTCATCACTTGCATGATGGTGTCACCTCAACGTGACTTTCACCATGGCTCTCCCAGAGGGTGAAATACAAGTACAGAAAGATCATCACGGACTCTCTCACGTGATGTTGTCATGGAATCACACACATGACATCCACCATGACTCTCTCAGAGGGTGGGAACGAGGGCTTTCACCTCAAGTTCTTCCGTCACAGAAGAAAGTGCAATAGTAAGTCACAGTGTTCATCACTTGCGTGATGTTGTCACCTCAAGTGAATTTCACCATGAAACTCTCTCGGAGGGTGAAACACAAGTGCAAAGATATCATGGAATTCGCTTTGCGGCATCCCACCGTAAACTCTCTCGAGGAGGGATTGGAAACAGGGCTTGCACCTCAAATTCCTCCGTCTCATAGGAAAATGCATTAACAAGAGCTTGCACCTCAAATTCCTTCGTCTCAGAGGAAAATGCATTAAACAAGGCTCACTGATACTGAGACTCTTACTCAGTCAAGGCTAGATTCTCCACCATACCAAGCTTATCTCAGAAGTACACAAACTTTATCCTGGCGAGAGGC
>VDFB02234792.1:0-27727 GCA_007258455.2 Sequoia sempervirens
TATATCTCATGGAAATATTTTTGACATCAACTAACTCATGCACCTTCTGAGAAACATAGACCACTGAAGTTATTAAGCCACTATTTCAAGTAAGGACAAGATGCATATTGAATGCCAAATTTTCATCAATTAAGAAAAAATCACAAGCAATCAACCACTGGAAAAGTATAGGGCAAATAGTATTCTAACCACTGTCATTGTCAATATGTTGCTACAAAGCAAAGCTCAAAAAATTGTCCACAAATGGCATGTAGTGTTATTGTGTTTCAAGCATCCTTCACACATTTTATACTGTGTTTTTATTAGTCACTTTCAAAGAAACATAAAGCATCCAATGTAACTTCAATAGAAATATGGGAAACTATCATCCACCAGCATGATGATCTATATGAACCATAACATTATGACTGTTATCATCAACTCATTGTCACTATTATTCCCAACATTATAAGTTATCAAAATTGAACACCCTAAATTTCTAGTTCATCATGTGTGCATGTACATATATATATATTTTTATGTACATCTGTGTACATATATATGTGTATGTGTGTGTGTATGCATGTATGTATGCATATATATACATACATGTATGTGTGTATGTATGTACATGCATATATGTGTATGTATGTATGTACATGTATGTATGTATACATGTACATATATGTACATGTGCATGTGTATTTATGTATGTACTTGATTATGTATGTATAAATATATGTATGTATATGTACATGTGCATGTACATATATATATTTATGCATACATATTTATGTAAATACATATATACATATGTATTCATACACATGTACATGTATGTATATATACATGTACACAAATATGTATATGTATGTACATGTACATACACACATACACATACATATATGCATACATATGTACATATATATACATGTACATATGTATATGTTTTAGTTTTGAAAAAAATTAATTTAAATTTGTTTTTAACATCACATTTATCTTTTGTTTTAATGATATGTAGATCTCTATCTATTTATATATACAAATATATATATCATGGTTGATGAGGGATCTCATCTTTTCCCTCATTCTGAGCAAGTTACTCAAACTAGATCAAATTAATTTTAGGATAGTATTGCTAGATTAGACAATGCTCTAAAATGTTTAGAGCAAACAATTCACAACTCCCCCAATTTGGCTAATTGAGATAGATTAGTCACTATTAGAAAAGAGATTTATAAAATGATCGAGACAATTCGATCATACAAGCCTTATGATGAAATCAACATTGAGTAGTTTTATTTGTCTCTTGCCAGGAGTGTTACTGGAACAATGAAACATAGAGAAGTTTCCAAATTAGTTTCAGGTGAAAATATGTTATCTATGTTCCCATTTTATAGAGGAAAAAACAAAATTAGAGGATATGTGGTTACGAGGTGTGTAGATCCTCTTGTTGCACCATTCATATACCCTAGATGGTTGGTAGTGCATCATGGATGGCCTCACAATGATGAGCTGCCACAGTATTTTGTCAAACAGTTATATGGGTATGTGCAAGATCATCATGGAAAAAATAGGCCCTTAAGTGGCAAAAAATTAGAAAAATCAGAGTTAGGCAACTTGATGTAAAAATTTGAATAAGTTATCTATATTATTTCAAAAAATGTAAAAATAGAATCGTAAAAATTGAATGTAGTTTCTAAACTACTAGGTTTTTAAATCTATTTGGTGAAAATTTACAAATTTCCAATGTAATAGTACTTAAATTTAGGGATAAAATAAGAAGTAGGTGTCTATAACCACAATAAAATGACAATATTTTTATAATATTTTAGATATAAGTAGAGGACTCATGTCCGGATGTGATGCATATTTTTGTAATTTTTTCCAAGTAACATAGTTATGAATTTTTATTACATCTTTAAAAATATAAAGCTTTGTATGTCTGACCACCTTAACTTGGTCAAAAATTCATGAAATTCAATTTTTTTTTTAATCCTATAGTATGCAAAGCATAGAATGTGATACATATTTTGGATTCCAAAAATGTGATACCGTTTGAAAGCTATAGATGTTTTTCAATCATCCTATCAATTAGGACTTTAGTCATAATTCAAATGGAAAATGAATAATAATTATTTATTAAATTCAAAGTAAAGCATAATTTATATTGGTGGAAAGGTGAGAATCTTCTTTAAAAACCCTTTTCATTTCATCAGTTTTTTGTAAAAAAAAAAGTCGTTAGCCACATACCCTACAAATACCCATCATATTGCCACTTTTTGGCCCATCATGATCCTACACATACCCATATGCAAAATTTCATTTACATATAAAGGTAGACTACACATCTTATTCTGACCATGCTAGCCAAGATAAAGGCCATTTTTCTGACAAACCATAGTTTAGATGTGTAGATTTACCACCACCTGTGGACAAGAGGGAATTAGTTGGCCCAAACCTTTTGGTTTTACCAAAACATTTGGAATTGGCAGTAGCAGGGGAGGCAGCAATAGGCTCCACTCAAAGGATTTTTTTTTATAACATTACTTCTATTACAACGCAAATTGATCAGATATCATTTGATCGAGTTGGAAGATACTTATTATGCCCATGGATCAACCTTCCTCCCACTAAGGCTACATCTACATCGTATGATCCATTTATTCATGCCGATCTACCTACTCTTTCAGATATCGAGAAGATGACCCACACAACTCTATGTAATATGTGTAGAGTCTTAGTTTTGGATTCAGTGGTAGCATATCAGGTTATCAATGAGGACCATGGGATCCCTCTTGACCAAGTACATGACTTTATTAGACAATGATATCCTAGTACACATACAAGCCACAGGGTGGAAAATGTAGAGGATATTCCACATCATCCTACAGGTTCCCATGCACATTATGTTTCCATTGATCCTTTAGCTTGCACAATTCGTCATTAAGATCATGTTATAGGTCACATTGAGGCTATTGGCACGACACTTGATGTTGTCCATGAGACATTCAGTCAACTTCTTTTTGGTACTGATACAATTGTACATGCTACAAATCCCCAAGTTGTGATGTTTTTACATTCTCATGATCTTAGTGATATTGGTAGAGCCATCAATCAAGAATGCTAGGTACTTGAATATAATTTATACATATAAAATTGTGTTCTAAAAA
The DNA here is from genome assembly GCA_007258455.2 of Sequoia sempervirens. Classification (NCBI taxonomy): domain Eukaryota; kingdom Viridiplantae; phylum Streptophyta; class Pinopsida; order Cupressales; family Cupressaceae; genus Sequoia; species Sequoia sempervirens. Next base: position 3,153 of record VDFB02234792.1, read on the forward strand.
ATTATATATATACATGTAATGCATTTTAAAGTCTAGTTTTTTAACTCTTGATTGAAATTGTGTACTTGGAAATTTTAAGCAGTATGGTGATTTGTTGGACTTTGGAAATTTGGTGCATGATGGCAATCCTATAGAGTATGCAACTAAGGTACATTTATATTTAATAAAAAAATTAATTAAACTTGATGTAAGTTTGAACACATTGAACTTGTACATTGTAGTTTTAGATAATTTTACATATATGTGTACACATATATATAACATGCAATTAAAAATTAAATTTTAACATGTGTATACGTGAACACATGCAGGGGTTGGGATGAGGCTCAGGCCACAGATCAGGAGATCTTGGATTGGTCCATGGATCAAGGGAGCTATTGGGTTGTGGATCAAGGGAGAGATCAAGACATGGATCGAGGGAGAGGTTGAGGGAGAGATTGAGGGATAGATCAGGCTAGAGATCTGATGATTCTATTCATACCAGACATCCTTCTCTTTGAGATCTGTTTTACATCTTATTACATGTTTGAGATCAAATTATTATGTTGGAGAACTTTTTATGTAACACCCCTCCGTTTTATCCCTTTTTTTTGGCAATGTTCTTCTTTGTATGATGTTTATGTTTATGCTTTGACTTTGGAACTTGGCTACTTTTGTTCACAAATTGTTAAGTGATGTGAATGTTATATTTTGATGTGATGTTATTTCATTTTGATGTTATCCTTATAGCATGTTTTGGATTAACTTAGAAGATATTTTATTTAACGATGTTTTATGTTGTTGATCGTATCATTGATGTTATAATCATCAGTTAGTAATTGTGTATTGGTGAAGGGGATATGATTGTATCACTCGCTTGTGAGTGCCCTACAATTCTGAGATTTCCTCTTCATAGTGTGTTTGATCATATTATATATATATATGCATGTTCGATGTACTCTTTGTTTGTAGGTTGATAGGTACATGACATCGATTCCACCTGGTTCACAGCTTTGAGCGTGTCCAGTGACCAACGGTAATCAATTGGGAGATAGTAGCTAGGAATTCCATGCCAAGTCACCACCCTAGTCATAGCGCGTCATCGGGTTGTTGTCGAGTTAGTTGTTTTTGTTTGGTTCATTTCACCTTGGGTATTTATTTAATTTCATATTTTAAAGGTTATTAAATGGTGGGTGTAGTTAAAATGATGTTTAAATGTATTTAGTTGCAATGTTGAAACGTTATTTATTTTATTGATTGATTTGATTTAATTAATAAAAATTAGATTGAGTTTATTGATTAATTAGATTAATGGTGATATATTGAATGAGATAGTTATTTTGGAATTATTGTATATTAAGATTTAATTAAAATAAAAGTAGAAATCATGTTTGGATAGTTAGAGTTAAATTAAAATAAATAAATAAGAAAAAAATGAAAATGTGTTTTTATTTTCACTTTTGAAAATTATTGATAAAGTAAATGCTTTGCAAAATTTGTATTCTTTTGTTTTAAAGAATTTTGAAAAACACATGAGATTTGAATTAGAAAGTAAAATTGTTTTAATTTTAAAAAAAATGGGAATATCTCCAGATTGTTCAATAAATTTAGTTGGTGGGGATATTTTGGGGGTTTTGACCAATTTGGGGAAAAACTCTATTTTAGTAAATAGAATTTCATAATTTAGATTTTACAATTTGGGGGAAAGAGTTTTTGGCTGTGGCTTGGCTTGGATTGGTGAAGGGATTGAAATCCTTGCTTAGGGCTGAATTCAAAAGAAGAATTGGAAAGCACCATCTTGAAGTTCTTGAAGCTTTGGAGGAAAAATCAGGTTCTTTGTTTTTGTTTTTGTTTCATTTTGAAAAAGTTTAAATCTTTGATATGATGTTTGGAAATATTTGAAATGAAGTTTAAATTCAATGAAAATCCATGAGAATTTGTTTCAAAAACTAGCAATAGAAATTGAAAGATGCACAAAAGAAATTATCATTATGGTTTGGAAATTAAGAGTTAGGTTTGCAAGTTCTTTGTTGGGTATTTTGTTTATGTGAAGAAAACTTGCTCAATCTAACTGTAAAATGGAGATTTACATGTAAATTTACAAATATATATGTATATATATATTGTCAATGTAAATATATATGCATACATATTTTAGAAGTATGGTTTTGCTTTCTTATTCTGGAAAATTTTCCATTCAAAATATTTACTGTTAAAGTTTCTTATGATAAACTCTTCCTAGAAACAAAGGGAAGTTATTTTTTTTTTGGCAAATAAATTTTTTATTTTGTTTGTGGGGTGGGGAAGCCAACCCCCACCACCACCGCCGCCAAAGGGGAGGCAAGCCGTGTGCAAGGCACATGGGTCATCGCCCGAAGGGAGGCAGATTGTGTGTTGGGCACACAGGCCGCCACTCAAAGGGAGGTGAGCCGTGTGCAGGGCACACGGGCTGCCGCTCGAAGGGAGGTGAGCCATGCACAAGGCACACGTGCCACCACCCGAAGGGAGGTGAGTTGTGCGCAAGGCACACGGGCCGCCGCCCGAAGGGAGGCGAGTCGTGCACAGGAGGTAGACTGTGTGCGGAGCAGATAGGCCGCCACCCTGGGAGGCAGGGTAGCCTACACGCGCTCTAATTAGGTCTTGGTTTCTTTTAAAATAAATTCATTTTTTGTTTTTATTTTTATTTTAAAATTTATTTATTTTATTATATATATTTTATATTATAGATATATATTATAATATATATATATATTATATATTATAATATGTATATATTATATATAAAATATAATTTAATTTAAATAATAAAGTATTAATTTTTTTTATTAATTGGATTATAATAATAATATATTTTATTTGGGACATTTTCAAATGGTGTTTAATTATTTAAATAGGAAATTTTTTTCTAAAAATGATTATTGCGTAAATATAGTGGAAATGGATTTGATTTTATAATAAATAATGTTATTTAAAAAGTTGATTTTAATCATTACGTAGCTTTGAGCAAATGAAATTAATTTTTTAGTTTTAAAATATCTTAAATGCTGACAAGGTGGTTGGTTTACTTAGAGCATGTGCAAATAATGCTATTTATTTAATTAATTCCATGTACTATGTCATTGCTTGGATTGGGTTTAGGAAACCCTAACACTAGATATTGAGTTGCCTAGAATGCTTTTTAAATCATGCTTTGTTCATTCTCGATGTTGTGCAATATGAGTAAATTTTCTGAAGTCTTCTAAATAGGGTTTCATTCCTTTGTATGGGTTGTCGTTATGACAATCAACCTTTGGACTGTCTTGGGTTTTGTGCCTCCTTTGGGTTAGGAGTTAGTTTTGAGTTTTGTGTCTCCTTTGGATTAGGAGTGGAGTATGTGTTTTGTTACCTTCAGTGTTTGGAGAGGGTTTTGACCTTTGTTTCCTCTAATGCTTGGAGAGGGTTCAACCTTTGTTTCCTCCGGTGTTTGGAGAGGGTTTTGACCTTGTAGCCTCCAATGTTTGGAGAGGGTTTTGTTCTTTTGTTTCCTCCATTATTGGGAGTGATTTTCCTTTATTTGTTGCCTCCTTGGTTTGGAGAGCTCGTCTTATCCGGTTACTCATTGTGGCTTATACCATGTATGTTGTCGATAGGAGAGTGGCTCTTTGTGGGGGTCCAACACACAAAGGGGCACCAGGGTAACTCACATAGGGTTTAAGTAAGTGATAACTTAAAAATAATTAATGAACAACTCTTAGACTATTTAAGATAAGCAATGCCTCTCTCATAGCTCAGTCACTTTTAAGGTTTGAGATGAGACGAGAAGCACAGTTGGTATGAGGGTCTGGCGACTGGTAGAGTTGAGCCAGGATAACCCAAGATGGGGGTTTAGTTGCCTTAGACAGTTGAGCCAGGGTAACTCATAGCAAATGTCATGTGACACTCTCTCTATGTCAACCAAAAGTTAGTTTGTTGTACTACGTAAATGATCCTTGTACTCTGGAAGCATTGTAACCTTTGTGTTAAGTGATGTGGTACTTATATCCTTTTCAATTTGGTTATGTTTTAACCTATGTCTAGAGGTAGATTATCTCGTTTAGGAATTCCTAGTTACTATCTCCTAGCACAGGGGGTGAGCCTTCAGGTATCGCATGGTTGGGTGGATCGTGCACCTTAATCCGTTGGGTTGTCTTCTTGTTCGTGTGGATGAGATTTCCAGTTGGAGAGCTTGTGGGATCCTGTATCTTGTCATGATTTATCCTTTCAGTTGTGTATTGTATTTCATTACCCCTCATTTGTTATCGAGGTGGAATTTGTAATATGTAATTATACTTTTTGGTTTTATCTCATTCGGGGAATGAGTGTTGTAATCATGTTGTAAATTATATTATTGGAATCACGTGGCATCTCATATTCTTTGATGTAAATTATTATGTATGGAATGTATGTGAACTTTATTTGTTAAGTAATTAAATTTTTGGTTATAATTCATGTTTCTTGTTTGGGTTTAAGTAACCCAGTCTCATAACCTTAGGGGATTGGTTGGCAATGGTTAGTGAACTTGCATTTTAATTGTTCTTCAAAAAAAATAAAATTATTCATTTGTGTAGTAAATTGCAACTTCCCCTAGGGTTGCATGGCGAGGCGTTACATTTTATGATTCATCTATTGAAAATTTACATACACTTATGTTTTATGGTACATATACTTGTTATAATTTGCATCACATTCATACATTTATGTTTTATGGTTTGAATAGGTTTTTTTTATACGTACATTATTATGGTTTGAATACTTGTTATATCTATAAATATATTGTGCATTATTAATTTGTACATATGGTTTTATTTATTTAACAAGTGAACTTGAGTAGCTTTATTTAAATTTATTACATATATGTTTTGTTCAAATGCACTCGTACATCTATTTACATCGAGAAATCAATATTTTGGACTATCTAATGGTTGAGTTATTTGTAAATTTTAAAAGATGGGAATGCACATGTAATTATACATACATGAACTCATTTTTTTATCGATATGGGAATACAAACTTATGTTGATATCTTTATTTTCTTTAAATTCAAAAATTGAGGGATGCATGTAAAATTAAACCATCAATGGACATGATTCAAATTAAATAATTTTTTAGATAATCTTAAGATATTGATATGCTCAAAGGATACAAATATGGATGATTATTTTTGAACTCTCCTTGCAAGGAGTGCTTCATCATAAAATTTAAAAATAATAAAATTTCAAGATGAATGCTATATTTAAAAGTGGAACATAAAAATGCAATTGGGAATAGATGTTGAATTCTTAGCTCTAAATGTTCATTAGTAAAGTTTCAAACTCTAGGTTAAATACATAAATTGTGTAATACCCCTCCGTGTCGGTTGTTCTAAACTTTTGTGTGAGTAATTGTGTGTGCTTCATTGATTACTATGTTATTTGATTTTGTAGAAGATATAATATGTTAGTAGTCATGTTTAAATAATTAATTAGATCATAAGTGAAATTGCAAGGTTATTTAAAATATAATTAGGAATTAAAATAATAATCAATTAAATCAGATCAAATGATTTAGAACAAATGATCAATCAAATTAATTTGTTAAAAGTAAAAGTGATATTATTAGACAAATTGATTTAAATTGTTATGAACAAATAATCTTGAAAAGATAATTATTATCATAAGAAATTCAATGGATGCTTATTTAGAATCTTGCAAATGGTGGATTTTAATTATTCTAATGTGGAAGTAATTAACAAATAGTGTATTGTGAAGATAATGAATATATATTCAAATAAAAGTTCATTTTTGTGGAGTTAAATTTATTTAGTTTAATCAAAATGCTTGATGAAAGAAAATGAAATATAAATACTTGAAAAGGAAACAAAAGGAATTAAAGGGATTAAATATTATTTGGATTTATTTCTTGAGTTGTGACTTTTGGTTTTCACTGGAGAATATGAAGAATAAACAAATATAAAACTCCATCTTTTGTGGATTTGAATGTAATTAAATTTCATTTTTGGAGAAGTGACTTTTGGTATTCGCGGGAAGAGGAATTGAAAGGATTCCTGGGCATAGAATTTAATAAGGATTTTTCCTTGTTGGAGGGATGGCTTTTGGAATGCTGGAGAAATTTCTTTTCCAATCAATTTTCTGTCCCTAGTTCTTTTCTGTTTGTGGAGAAATTGGTGAAGAGGAAGGAGGATTCGGATCAGTTGCTGGAAGATTTGTAGCAAGGGAAATTGATACAGAAAAAGGATCGAAGCTTCTTCAATCTTCTGCAAGCGAAGGATGCCAGGTTCCTTCTTTAATTTATTTACCTCTGTTAAAATAGGGATTTGTGCTTGTGAATTAAATTTGTATTTAAGATTGAAAATTAGTAAGAAAATTCACTGGGGTTACAGTTTAATCAAAGGAAATTGGGGATTGTTATTAGATTGATGAAATTTCTGGGGTTTCCAAAATATGGCTGGTTATTTAAAAAGAGGGGTTTTAATTGAAATCTGGGAATTAAACAATTTTCTGTTATTTCATTTTGTTTTTAAAAATTTTTGATTATGGTTTTGAAAACAATTACCTCTCCTCGAATTTCTGGTTTATATATATATATATATTTCCTTAGAAAGCATTTTATTTCAAACATGTGCAGTGAATTTCATGTGAACAGTAATTCTCTGTTACTGTAATATTCGAACCTCTGAAAATATATATATACATATATTTATATATATATATATATTAGATATATATATATATATACATATATATATAAATATATATATATATTTTTATAATCGAATGGAAATTTGTTTGGAAATTTGAAATTGTGAAAACCCGTCGCACTGTTCATACCATTTGATTTCATTTTTTTATTCATATGTATATGTATATATGCTGTGTGGGGGACGGCCTCGGCCGTACCCACCACACTGCCTTTTGGGCGCAGACGGTACCGTCGGTACCGTGGACAGTCTACAGACTGTCCACGGTAGTCCTTTGGACTGTCGTGTGCAGTCCGTAGACTGCCCACGGCCGGCGGGGTCCGGTCTTCTATGCGGCTGTGTTGGGATTAAATCCCACTTGAATTTTAATATGTTTAAACATAATGTTTAATATGCGATTTTTAATATATGATTTCTGTGCGGATTTTTATTTGATATATATATATATATATATGAATATTTGTATATATATATCTATATATATATGTTGTAGATATATATATATATATTTATATATATATAAAGATTAATTTATTAATTCTGGTTGTAGTATTATTTAATCAATTTTTTTGTTATTCAAGAAGAAAATATATCTATACTGTTTTAAATCTGTTTAATATATATATTCTGTTAATTTAACTGTTAGTTAAACAAATGTATAAATATATTCTGTTTATGTTTCTTTTCTGATTAAAATTATATTTTTTGTAATTTAACTGTTATTTAGAAAATAGATATTCACACTTAGATTCTGTTTCTTTTCTGATTAAAAATAAAGCAAAATTTGTTACAATGAAAATAATAGTAAAATATTAAAAGAAAAAAAATCTGTCTTATGGATTTGTTAAATTATAACTTTGAGTGGATATTGTTTACGAAAGTAAAACAACATTGTTTATTTAATTCTTGTTTAAATGTGAATATTTTTGGGAATAGAATTTATTATGGGATTAAATAAGTTGTTCTGTTTATATTTCATCTTGTAGTATTGTTGGATTCGTAGAACAGATCTTTTCTCTTTTTACATCCCCTCCTCAAAAAGAATTAAAATAAATATAAATGCGTAGTGGTTTTTAAACATAATTGTGTGTGTAGATTTATTTAGATAGATGTAAGATTTTAAGGTAGTAAGTTTTAATATGTGGTTTAAGAATTTAGAATATTGTTATTATGGTCATTTTAAAGTATAGACAATTGGTCTTAAATGGTTTTCACAATTAATTTAAATATTGGAAGTGAATGTTAAGTGAGTATGATGAAAGGGGAAATTTAAATGTATGGGTATAGTTAGAGATTGATTAGGGTAATTTCGAATTGGATAGTTTATTGGTGAAATGGAATTTTAATCTTTTGAAAATTGACTTCCTTTATATTCATTTAATGATTGATTTGTAAGTACGCTTTATGGATAAGACTTTTAGAATACTTGTGATGGTTATCATGAATTATTTTAGTATGGGTAAGTTGTAAAGTTATTTAGTTCTGGTCGTTAATTGATTGGTTAATAAATATTGTTCTCGATTGAATTGTTGATTGATGTTTATTATATAAGTGTTTTTTTTGTGGAGTTGTGAGTGGTTGAGTATTTATGGTGTTCTTAAATTTGGTGCCTTGGATGCCTGGTTGAATGCTTTTACCCTTGTTGTTGAAGGATTGTTTTTGGGTGGTTCCATGTTGGTGTGAATGCCTTTGGAGGTTAGTTTTGATTCAAGGAATCCTTTGTCTTTTAAATTTGTGTTGCAATGTAATTGGGAATTTGTATTTTGTTGATGAGTTGTGGAAGGTTGATCTTCTTGGATTTCTGATTTATTTGTATCGGTTGTTTGTGGTTTGGATGGAAGTAATGATCTATTTTAATGTATTCACCATTATATTTGAATCTCGAAATTGATTTGGTGGCCCGCAGTAAATTATTGCTTCGTCATTGCTATGTTGTTGCTTTGCTTTTGTTGGCTCTATGCACTAATTACAAGGGCTCCCAGTGAGGAGAAACTGAGGTCTCCCGCGGAATGCCTAGTTGGTGGCTTTGGTCTTTGATTGGGCGATCTTGGCTTAAAGGATGATTTCTTTAGCATCTCCTCATTTCCGAGGCACCTTCATTGTTAATTTGTAGATGGTCTTGATGAATCTTTCCTTGTTATGGCTTCTTCTGATTTTACCTCACATTTCGGAGGAAATTTTATCATCGCCAATTCATTGATAAATAATTCATGTTGCTCACTTACCTGTTTACGGGTTTTCATTCTTTCGCAGGCTTGAGATGATTGATAATTGATGTTCTCTTGGGCCTGATGTAAGTGCGTTTTGGTTTCACGATCTTTTAAAAAAGGGTTGTACCTAAAATTCTTGCTTTCGAGACTCTGAAATTGCATTTCATAGCTTAGATGGGTAATGCCTCGCATGCTTCTCAGTTGTGATACAATATTCTTGTTATGTTGTACAACCCTTGGTTTCTTGGTTTTATGTGGTTGGGTCTCTAGGGAGAGTGGCTCCTCGTGGGGGCCGGCGCCCCGCTTAAGGGGAAGAGCACAGGATAACCCACGAGTGAGTTTGTAATTAAGTGAAAACCTAATAATTAACTTAGGAGGGCTGGGTAGTAATATCATTACAAGATTAATAAAATGGATGCCTCGTCTTCATTAGTGCTTCCGTAGGCTAATGGAATGGTACGGCCGTGGTTGGCAAGGTCAGGACCTCGCCCCAGAGGTTCACGTTCCTCAAGATGAGTCACCCTATAATCTGCTTCAAATTTGGGAGGAAGAGTCAGACAACCATAGATGGGACCGGCGCCTCCAGTTGGGAGGAAGAGCACAGGACAACCCATGTAGGACTATACGATGACACTCTCCCCTAGTTGCCCATGTGTGTTACTTTATTGTGTTCCTCTGGAAGTAGGTTGTGGGAGTTGGTTTAGATCAGGGTTGAATGGACTTATATTGATTTATGGAGTATTGCCTTGATACATCTTTGGTGTACTTTGTGGTTTTGTATGATCTCATGGATATTTGACTTATGATCTTGTACTCTTTTGGTACTGTGATATGATGTTATTTTATTGTTTAATTGCATTTGGAATTATATTATGTTTATTAATTTAGTTGACTTGGAAGTGTTTCATGATCATCCTTTGGATACTTGTTATTGGTCATTGCGTTGATTTATGTGATGAGATTTATGATTTTAAGTTGTGTTAATGACTCTTGGATGTTGTGGATTATGTCTTTGTAATTCTTGAGTTTTATGATACTTTTGTATGTTGTTGAGTCTTGTGGTTTCCGTGTTTGGATGTTCTTGGTTGATGACTCTTCTTGTCAGCTCTTAGCATGGGGGGTGGGTCTTCGGACTCACATGGTAGGGTGGAATGTTCCAAGCACCCCATTGGGTCCCCAGTCGAGGATCGAGAGGTGCGGATTGGTGCGGTTGCAGCGACTCCAGAGTTGTAGCCAGTTATGATTCTTTGTATTCATCGGTTTCTTTGTATCATGTTCTCTTATGTATGGTTTCCATTTATGTTCGGAAACACTTTTGTATCATTGTACTTCTTGAATATTGAATTGTAATGTAACATTAAACCTTATGTGGCTATTTGTAGTTGATATTAAATGTGTTAAGTTAATTATGTTTAAGTTGTACTTTCTCAAATGTTTTCTTATCAATGATTATCATGTATGTGTTATATTTGTTAATGTTTTCTTTGTTATGGATTATATCTTTGGATTTTATTCTTTATTGTCGTTGTGTGGATCTCATTCTCGTATTGACTCCACGTGTACCCCAAGGGATGTATATGTTAATGAATATGCTTAAATGAAATATATGATATGACTTAATGTGTATTACATGTATGTTATGTTATCTTTAAAAAAATAAAATTGCTGTGCTATAATTATTGTTTAGTGTCCTTTGGGGTTCGCACGACAGGGTGTTACAACATGGTATCAGAGCCTAGATTCATACACTAGGCACTATGTGTGCTCACTATGTAACCTTGCGCTTAGACCCATGAGTCTTGAGTTTCACTTTTCTTTTGTCATTGTTGTGAACTTGAATTTCTTCTGTTCGATGGTGTTGGGTCGATGGTGCAGGAAACTGATGGGAAAGGATAGGAACCGCGGTGTAGTGCGCAATGCACCGATATCCTTCCCGTTGGGGATGCTCTATGGACCCTTGAGTTTTAGTGTGATGTGTTTCTTGGTGATGGGTTTTATGTGTGTGATTATGTCAAGTGTGTGTGGATTTGTGATTTTGTTGTCCTTGAGTGATGAATTATGTTTTCTTGAATCGGTGAAGGTGTAAAATTTTACCCTTTTTATTGAAATTAATGTGAATTTTGGTGTTGAATAATGGTTAAAGTGGAGTTCTTTGTGTGAAAATTATGAGTTTTAACAAAAATGTGAGGTTTTGTGGATAATTATTTTATGATTTTAGTAGAATATAGTATCTTTAGGCGAAGATGCAACTTGAATTATTGGTACTAATGTGCAATGCTCTATGGTAGCTTTTGATTTACAGGAAGTGGGCTTCAGAAAGCATAGTGACGAAGGTAATGTAATTGTAATATACAGGTATAGATACTTATAATGTCAAGTAGTAATTCATTTTAGTGGATGAATTAGGTTTATGGTTAGTATCCTTATATGAATATTTCCAAATTAATTAGAAGAAAATTGTTTACGAGTTACTAGAATTGTTTTGACTTTTATATGTGGTTTGGTGGGAGGGACAGTGTGGTATCACTCGCTCGCGAGTGCCCTACCATGCTGGGATTTCCTCTCACGATGTATTTGTGATATATATGTATTGTGCACAATGTTTGCTTGGATGCAGGATTGCAGGAACTAAGTCTCGATTCCACCTGCATTGTCAGGACAGGGCGAGCATCATAAACACCCAATGGGATTGATGTGGAAAATAGGAACTGACAAGAAAGTTTCCCCAACCTAGTTCGTCATCTGTCCTTGTGTTTGTCAAATTGGTCTGGTTGCAACCCTGCCACCACTTTTGTTTTGGTATCCTTTCCTTATTTTTGGTTTGTTTAATTTTTCGTTGTTTACTTGATGACGTTTAATTGATGTTTTAATTTATGGTGATGATGTGCTTATGATCATTGATATTTGTTGTGTTACCATGTTTATGATTGAGCTCGACTTCCAGGAGTAAGTCAATTTTTAAGGGGGGGAGGATGTAATACCCCTCCGTGTCGGTTGTTCTAAACTTTTGTGTGAGTAATTGTGTGTGCTTCATTGATTATTGTGTTATTTGATTTTGTAGAAGATATAATATGTTAGTAGTCATGTTTAAATAACTAATTAGATCATAAGTGAAATTGCAAGGTTATTTAAAATATAATTAGGAATTAAAATAATAATCAATTAAATCAAATCAAATGATTTAGAACAAATGATCAAATTAAACTAATTCGTTAAAAGTAAAAGTGGTATTATTAGATAAATTGATTTAAATTGTTATGAACAAGTAATCTTGAAAAAGATAATTATTATAATAAGAAATTTAATGGATACTTATTTAGAATCTTGCAAATGGTTGATTTTAATTATTCTAATGTGGAAGTAATTAACAAATAGTGTATTGTGAAGATAATGAATATATATTCAAATAGAAGTTCATTTTTGTGGAGTTAAATTTATTTAGTTTAATAAAAATGCTTGATAAAAGAAAATGAAATATAAATACTTGAAAAGGCAACAAAAGGAATTAAAGGGATTAAATATTATTTGGATTTATTTCTTGAGTTGTGACTTTTGGTTTTCACTGGAGAATATGAAGAATAAACAAATATAAAACTCCATCTTTTGTGGATTTGAAGGTAATTAAATTTCATTTTTGGAGATGTGACCTCTGGTATTCACGGGAAGAGGAAATTGAAGGGATTCTTGGGAATGGATTTTAAGAGGGGGTTTCTTTGTTTGAGGGGATGGCTTTTGGAATGCTGGAGAAATTTCTTTTCCAATCAATTTTCTGTCCCTAGTTCTTTTCTGTTTGTGGAGAAATTGGTGAAGAGGAAGGAGGATTCATATCAGTTGCTGGAAGATTTACAGCAAGGGAAATTGATACAGAAAAAGGATCGAAGCTTCTTCAATCTTCTGCAAGCGAAGGATGCCAGGTTCCTTCTTTAATTTATTTACCTCTGTTAAAATAGGGATTTGTGCTTGTGAATTAAATTTGTAATTAAGATTGAAAATTAGTAAGAAAATTCACTGGGGTTACAGTTTAATCAAAGGAATTTGGGGATTGTTATTAGATTGATGAAATTTCTGGGGTTTCCGAGTTGTGGCTGGTTATTTAAAAAGAGGGGTTTTAATTGAAATCTAGGAATTAAACAATTTTCTGTTATTTCATTTTGTTTTTAAAAATTTTTTATTATTGTTTTGAAAACAATTACCTCTCCTCGAATTTCTGGTTTATATATATATATATATATTTCCTTAGAAATCCTTTTACTTCAATCATGCACAGTGAATTTCATGTGAACAGTAATTCTCTGTTACTGTAATATTCGAACCTCTGAAAATATATATATATATATATATATATATATTAGATATATATATTAGATATATATATATACATATATACATATATATATACATATATATATAAATATATTTTTATAATCGAATGGAAATTTGTTTGGAAATTTGAAATTGTGAAAACCCGTCGCACTGTTCATACCATTTGATTTCATTTTTTTATTCATATGTGTATGTATATAGGCTGTGTGGGGGACGGCCTCGGCCGTACCCACCACACCGCCTTTTGGGCACAGACGGTACCGTCGGTACCATGGACAGTCTATAGACTGTCCACGGCAATCCTTTGGACTGTCGTGTGCAGTCCGTAGACTGCCCACGGCCGGCGGGGTCCGGTCTTCTATGCGGCTATGTTGGGATTAAATCCCACTTGAATTTTAATATGTTTAAACATAATGTTTAATATGCGATTTTTAATATATGATTTATGTGTGGATTTTTATTTGATATATATATATATATGTATATATGTATATATATGTATATATATATGTATATATATGTATATATATATATATATGAATATTTGTATATATATATATATCTATATATATATATATGTTGTAGATATATATATATATATATAAAGATTAATTTATTAATTCTGGTTGTAGTATTATTTAATCAATTTTTCTGTTATTCAAGAAGAAAATATATCTATACTATTTTAAATCTGTTTAATAGATATTCTGTTGATTTAACTGTTAGCAAACAAATGCATCAATATAATCTGTTTTGATTAAAATTATATTTTCTGTAATTTATCTGTTATCTAGAAAATAGATATTTAGATTCTGTTTCTTTTCTAATTAAAAATAAAGCAGGAATTTTTACAAGGAAAATATCAGTAAAATAGAAAGAAATCTATTTTATTGATTTGTTAAATTACAACTTGGAAAGGATATTGTTAGCAAAAGAAAAATCTATTACGAAAGTAAAATAGCATTGTTTATTTCATTCTTGTTTAAATGTGAATATTTTGGGAATAGAATTTATTATGGGATTAAATAAGTTGTTCTTTTTATATTTCATCTTGTAGTATTGTTGGATTCGTAGAACAGATCTTTTCTCTTTCTACTTTCCCTCCTCGAAAAGAATTAAAATATATAGATTTGTAGTGGTTTTAAAAAGATATTTATATGTGTAGATTTATTCAGATAGATTTAAGATTTTTAAGGTAGTAAGTTTTAATATGTGGTTTAAGAATTTAGAATATTGTTATTACGGTCATTTTAAAGTATAGACAATTGGTCTTAAATGGTTTTCACAATTAATTTAAATATGGGAAGTGAATGTTAAGTTAGTATGGTGAAAGAGGAAATTTAAATGTATGGGTATGATTAGAGATTGATTAGGATATTCTCGAATTGGATAGTTTATTTGTGAAATGGGATTTTTAATCTTTTTTGAAATTGACTTTCTTTATATTTATTTAATGGTTGATTTGTAAGTTCTCTTGATGAATAAGTCTTTTAGAGTACTTGTAATAGTTATCATGAATTGTTTTATTATGGGTAAGTTGTAAAGTTATTTAGTTCTGGTCGCTAATTGATTGGCTATTAAATATTGTTCTTGTTTGAATTTTGGTTGTTGTTTATTATGCGAATGTTTGGTGGAGTTGTGAGTGATTGAGTATTTAAGGTGTTCTTTAAATTTGGTCCCTTGGATGCCTGGTTGCATGCTTTTACCTCTTTTATTAAAGGATTGTTTTTGGACATTTCCGTATTGGTATGAATGCCATTGGAGATTAATTTTGATTCAAGGAATCCTTTGTCATTTAAATTTTGTTGCAATGTAATTGGGAATTTGTATTTTGTTGATGAGTTGTGGGAAGTTGATCTTCTTGGGTTTCTGATTTATTTTGTATCAAAGTTGTTTATGTGGTTTGGATGGGGTGGTTGATCTTATTTTAATTTATTCACTCATTATATTTGAATTGTAATTGATCTGGTGGCCTTGCAATTATTGTTGTCATTGCTATGTTGTTGTTTTTATGAAAGTGGTTTGTGTACCATCATAAGGGGGTTCTAGTGAGGAGAAAATTGAGGTCTCCCATGGAATGCCTAGTTGGTGGCTTTTGGTTTTATTAAGTGATTTTGTTTAAAGGTTGATTTTCTTTTGCGTTCCCTATTTGAGGTAACACCATTGTTGATTTGTGGATGGGTCTTGATGAATCTTCCCTTTTTATGGCTTTTCTGAGTTACTCTCTTATTTGAGGAAATTTTATCCTTGTGTTGGATTTCTTGGAGAAATACTCATGTTGCTTCACTTTACCTTTGTTTATGAGTTTTCATTCTTTTGGATTCTAGAGGCTTGAGATGATTGATAATTGATGTTCTCTCTCTTTATGGGCCCTTGATGTGGCAAGTGTTTTGGTTTTATGATTTTAAAAGGGTTGTACAGAATTTGTTGAGACTTGGAAATTGTATTTATAGCGAGATGGGTAATGCCTCACATGCTTCTCGGTTGTGATCTAATATTCTTATTTTGATGGTACAACCCTTGGTTTTATGTTGTTGGGTCTCTAGGGAGAGTGGCTCCTCGTGGGGGCCGGCGCCCCGCGTAAGGGGAAGAGCACAGGAGAACCCACGAGTGAGTTGGTAATCAATTGAAAACCTAATAATTAATTTAGGAGGGTTGGGTAGTAACATCATTATAAGATTAATAAAATGGATGCCTCATCGTGCATTAGTGCTTTCCTTGAGACTAATGGAAAATTTGAGAAGTGGTTGGCAAAGATGCGTGACCTCGTCTTCAAGAGGTCCTGCGGCTCATGAGTCACCCTATGGACGAGCGCCTCGGTTGTGAGAAGAAACACAAAGACAGCAGGTGGACCGACACCTCCAGTTGGGAGGAAGAGCACAGGACAGCCCATGTAGGACTATGCGATGACACTCTCCCCTAGTTGCCCATGTGTTTTACTTTATTGAGTTCCTCTGGAAGTGGGTTATGGGAGTTGTTTTAGATTGTTGTTTGAATTAATTTAAATTGATTTATGATTATTGCTTTAATACATATTTAGTATGTTTTGTGGTCTTGTATGATCTCATTTATATTTGATTTACGATCTTGTATCTTATGATACTATGATATGATGTTATTGTATTGTTTAATTAAAATTTGGAATTGTATCATGTTTATTAATTTAGTTTGATTTGGAAGTATCTTATGATCATCCTTTGGTTACTTGTTTACTGATCATTACTTTGTTTTATGTGATGGGGTTTATGACTTTAAGTTATTATGTTGACTCTTGGGTGTTGTTGATTATGTCATAGTAATCCTTGAGTTTTATGATACTTTTGCATGGCATTGAGTCTTGTGGTTCCCTTTTTGGATGTTCTTGGTTGAGGTCTCTTTCTTGTTAGCTCCTAGCATGGGGGGTGGGTCTTCGGACTCACATGGTCGGGTGGAACGTGCTAAGCACCCCATTGGGTCCCCAGTTGAGGATCGAGAGGTGCGGATTGGTGCGGTTGCAGCGACTCTAGAGTTGTATCCATCTTGGAGCTAGTTTCCATCTGTTTATTTGTATTATGTTATCTTATGTATGGTTTCCATTTATGTTTGGAAACACTCTTGTATCATTGTACCTTTAGAACATTGTACTATAATGTAATGTTAAATCGGTGTGGTTATTGGCCATGGCAGTTGTTATTCATTGGGTTGAGTTAATTATTTATATGTTGTATTTATGTACTCAAATGGTTTCTTATCAATGATTATCATGTATATGTTATATTTGTTAATGTTTATTTTGTTATGGATTATATCTTTGGATTTTATTCTTTATTGTTGTTGTGTGGATCTCAGTCTCGTAATGACTCTTTGTGTACCCCAAGGGATGTATGTGTTAGTGAATCTGCTTAAATGGAATTCATGTCATGACTTAATGTGTAATACATGTATGTTATGTTTACTTTAAAAAAAAAATTGTGCTGTAATTATTATGTTTTTTTGTCCTTTGGGGTTCACACGGCGGGGCATTACAACATGGTATCAGAGCCTAGGTTCATACACTGGGCACTATGTGTGCTCACTATGTAACCTTGCGCTTAGACCCGTGAGTCTTGAGTTTCACTTTTCTTTTGTCATAGTTGTGAATTTGAATTTCTTTCATTTGATGGTGTCGGGTCGATGGTGCAGGAAACTGATGGGAAAGGATAGGACCCTCGGTGTAGTGCGCAATGCACCGATATCCTTCCTGTCGGGGATGCTCTATGGACCCTTGAGGTTTAGTGTGATGTGTTTCTTGGGGATGTGTTTTATGTGTGTGAATATGTCAAGTGTGTGTGGAATTTGCGATTTTGTTGTCCTTGAGTGAGGAATTATGTTTTCTTGACTCTATGAAGGTGTAAAATTTTACCCTCTTTTTTTTTTTGAAATTGATGTGAATTTTGGTGTTGAATAATGATTAAAGTGGAGTTCTTTGTGTGAAAATTATGAGTTTTAATGAAAATGTAAGGTTTTGTGGATAATTATTCTATGATTTTAGCAGAATCTAGTATCTTGAGAGTAAGATGTAACTTGAATTATTGGTACTAATGTGCAATGCTCTATGGTAGCTTTTGATTTACAGGAAGTGGGCTTCAGAAAGCATAATGACGAAGGTAATGTAATCGTAATATGCAGGTATAGATACTTATAATGTCAAGTAGTAATTCATTTTGATATAGTAGATGAATTAGGTTTATGGTTAGTATCCTTATACGAATATTTCCTAACTAATTAGAAGAAAATTGTTTACGAGTTACTAGAATTGTTTTGACTTTTATGTGTGGTTTGGTGGGAGGGACAGTGTGGTATCACTCGCTCGCGAGTGCCCTACCATGCTGGGATTTCCTCTCACGATGTATTTGTGATATATATGTATTGTGCACAACGTTTGCTTGCATGCAGGATTGCAGGAACTAAGCCTCGATTCCACCTGCATTGTCAGGACAGGACGAGCACCATAAACACCCAATGGGGTTGATGTGGAAGATAGGAACTGACAAGAAAGTTTCCCCAACCTAGTTCATCATCTGTCCTTGTGTTTGCCAAATTGGTCTGGTTGCAACCCTGCCACCATTTTTGTTTTGGTATCCTTTCCTTATTTTTTGGTTTGTTTAATTTTCGTTGTTTACTTGATGATGTTTAATCGATGTTTTAATTTATGGTGATGATGTGCTTATGATCATTGATATTTGTTGTGTTACCATGTTTATGATTGAGCTCGACTTCCAGGAGTAAGTCAATTTTTAAGGGGGGGAGGATGTAATACCCCTCTGTGTCGGTTGTTTTGGACTTGTGTGTGTGTGTGTTTCATTGGTTACTGAGTTATTTGATTGTGTGAAAAATATAATATGTTAGTAATCATGTTTAAATAATTAATTAAATCATAAATGAAATTGCAAGGTTATTTAAAATATAATTAGGAATTAAAATAATAATCAATTAAATCAAATCAAATGATTTAGAACAAATGATCAATCAAACTAATTCGTTAAAAGTAAAAGCGATATTATTAGATAAATTGATTTAAATTGTTATGAACAAGTAATCTTGAAAAGATAATTATTATAATAAGAAATTTAATGGATGCTTATTTAGAATCTTGCAAATGGTTGATTTTAATTACTCTAATGTGGAAGTAATTAACAAATAGTGTATTGTGAAGATAATGAATATATATTCAAATAGAAGTTCATTTTTGTGGAGTTAAATTTATTTAGTTTAATCAAAATGCTTGATAAAAGACAATGAAATATAAATACTTGAAAAGGCAACAAAAGGAATTAAAGGGATTAAATATTATTTGGATTTATTTCTTGAGTTGTGACTTTTGGTTTTCACTGAAGAATATGAAGAATAAACAAATATAAAACTCCATCTTTTGTGGATTTGAATGTAATTAAATTTCATTTTTGGAGAAGTGACTTTTGGTATTCGCGGGAAGAGGAATTGAAAGGATTCTTGGGCATAGAATTTAATAAGGGTTTTTCCTTGTTGGAGGGATGGTTTTTGGAATGCTGGAGAAATTTCTTTTCCAATCAATTTTCTGTCCTTAGTTCTTTTCGGTTTGTGGAGAAATTGGTGAAGAGGAAGGAGGATTCGGATCAGTTGCTGGAAGATTTGCAGCAAAAGAAATTGATACAGCAAAAGGATCAAAGCTTCTTCAATCTTCTGCAAGCGAAGGACGCCAGGTTCCTTCTTTTAATTTATTTACCCTCTGTTAAAATAGGGATTTGTGCTTGTGAATGAAATTTGTATTTAAGATTGAAAATTAGGAAGAAAATTTACTAGGGTTATAGTTTAATCAAAGGAAATTGGGGATTGTTATTAGATTGATGAAATTTCTGGGGTTTCTGGGTTGTGGCTGGTTATTTTAAAAGAGGGGTTTTAATTGAAATCTGGGAATTAAACAACATGCTGTTATTTCATTTTGTTTTAAAAAAAATTTTCATTGTTTTGAAAACAATTACCTCTCCTCAAATTTTCTGGTTTATGTATATATATATATATATATTTCCTTAGAAAACTTTTTATTTCTATCATGCACAGTGAATTTCCTGTGAACAGTAATTCTCTGTTACTGTTATTTTCGAACCTCTGAAAATATATATATACCTATATTTTTATATATATATATATATTAGATATATATATATATATATATATATATATATATATATATATATATATACTCTATATATATATATATATATATATATATATATATATATATATATATATATATATATATATATATATATATATATATATGTATATCCACTATCATGAATCTATATATATGCATATATATATAAATATGTCTATATATATATATATATATATGTATTTATCAATCGGAATGGAATTTTTGATTTGAAATTGTGAAAACTGAGTCATATTCCTTACCATTTGATTTCATTTTTATTCATATGTGTATACTTGGGTTTATTGTGGGGGCGTGCCACCACATGCTTTTGGTCATGAGGCAGTCTTAGTGGAATTACTGCAGGTGGGGCAGTCTCTGGAGACTATCACGACAAATCCAAAATTTCAGCATTGTGCAGTGTAGACTACCCATTTGAGTCAGGTCTTCTATCTTGGTACATGTTGGGATTAAGAAATCCCACTTGAATTTTTAATATGTTTAAACATAATGTTTAATATCACGATTTTTAATATATGAGGATTTCTATCTTGGATTTTTTTTATTTGATATATATATATATATATATATATGTATATGTATATATATGTATATATATATATATATATGAATATTTGTATATATATATCTATATATATATATATAAAGATTAATTTATTAATTCTGGTTGTAGTATTATTTAATCAATTTTTCTGTTATTCAAGAAGAAATATACTGTTTCATTTCTATTTAATAGATATTCTATTAATTTAACTGTTAGTAAACAAATGTATAAATATATTCTGTTCTGATTAAAATTATATTTTCTGTAATTTATCTGTTATCTAGAAAATAGATATTCACATTTAGATTCTGTTTCTTTTCTATTTAAAAAATAAATAAAGCAGAAATTTTTACAATGAAAATATTAGTAAAATAGAAAGAAATTTGTCTTATGGATTTGTTAAATTATAACTTTGAGTGGATATTGTTTACGAAAGTAAAACAACATTGTTTATTTAATTCTTGTTTAAATGTGAATATTTTTGGGAATAGAATTTATTATGGGATTAAATAAGTTGTTCTTTTTATATTTCATCTTGTAGTATTGTTGGATTTGTAGAACAGGTCTTTTCTCTTTTTACATTCCCTCCTCGAAAAGAATTAAAATATATAGATTTGTAGTGGTTTTAAAAGGTATTTATTCAGATAGATTTGAGATTTTTAAGGTAGTAAGTTTTAATATGTGGTTTAAGAATTTAGAATATTGTTATTATGGTCATTTTAAAGTATAGACAATTGGTCTTAAATGGTTTTCACAATTAATTTAAATATTGGAAGTGAATGTTAAGTTAGTATGGTGAAAGAGGAAATTTAAATGTATGGGTATGATTAGAGATTGATTAGGATATTCTCGAATTGGATAGTTTATTTGTGAAATGGGATTTTTAATCTTTTGGAAATTGACTTCCTTTATATTTATTTAATGGTTGATTTGTAAGTTCTCTTGATGAATAAGTCTTTTAGAGTACTTGTAATAGTTATCATGAATTGTTTTATTATGGGTAAGTTGTAAAGTTATTTAGTTCTGGTCGCTAATTGATTGGCTATTAAATATTGTTCTTGTTTGAATTTTTTTGGTTGTTGTTTTTTATGCGAATGTTTGGTGGAGTTGTGAGTGATTGAGTATTTAAGGTGTTCTTTAAATTTGGTCCCTTGGATGCCTGGTTGCATGCTTTTACCTCTTTTATTAAGGGATTGTTTTTGGACATTTCCGTATTGGTATGAATGCCGTTGGAGATTAACTTTGATTCAAGGAATCCTTTGTCATTTAAATTTTGTTGCAATGTAATTGGGAATTTGTATTTTGTTGATGAGTTGTGGGAAGTTGATCTTCTTGGATTTCTTATTTATTTTGTATCAAAGTTGTTTATGTGGTTTGGATGGGGTGGTTGATCTTATTTTAATATATTCACTCATTATATTTGAATTGAAATTGATCTGGTGGCCTTGCAATTATTGTTGTCATTGCTATGTTGTTTTTATGAAAGTGGTTTGTGTACCATCATAAGGGGGTTCTAGTGAGGAGAAAATTGAGGTCTCCCATGGAATGCCTAGTTGGTGGCTTTTGGTTTTATTAAGTGATTTTGTTTAAAGGTTGATTTTCTTTTGCGTTCCCTATTTGAGGTAACACCATTGTTGATTTGCGGATGGGTCTTGATGAATCTTCCCCTTTTATGGCTTTTCTGAGTTACTCTCTTATTTGAGGAAATTTTATCCTTGTGTTGGATTTATTGGAGAAATACTCATGTTGCTTCACTTTACCTTTGTTTATGGGTTCTCATTCTTTTGGCTTCCAGAGGTTTGAGATGATTGATAATTGATGTTCTCTCTCTTTATGGGCCCTTGATGTGGCAAGTGTTTTGGTTTCATGATTTTAAAAGGGTTGTACGGAATTTGTTGAAAATTGGAAATTGTATTTATAGCGAGATGGGTAATGCCTCGCATGCTTCTCGATTGTGATCTAATATTCTTATTTTGATGGTACAACCCTTGGTTTTTATGTTGTTGGGTCTCTAGGGAGAGTGGCTCCTCGTGGGGGCAGGCACCCCGTTTAAGGGGAAGGGCTCAGGATAACCCACGAGTGAGTTAGTAAACAAGTGAAAACCTAATAATTAACTTAGGAGGGTTGGATAGTAATATCATTACAAGATTTAAAATGGATGCCTCATCTTCATTAGTGCTTCCGCAGACTAATGGAGAAATTTGAGAAGATAGAGTGGTTGGCAAGATGAAGTGACCTCGTCTTCACAAGAGGTCTATGGTTCTACATGAGTCACCCTATGGACCGAAGCCTCCAGTTGGGAGGAAGAGCACAAGACAGCCATAGATGAGACCGGTGCCTCCAGTTGGGAGGAAGAGCACAGGACAGCCCATGTAGGACTATGGGATGACACTCTCCCCTAGTTGCCCATGTGTTTTACTTTATTGAGTTCCTCTGGAAGTGGGTTATGGGAGTTGTTTTAGATTGTTGTTTGAATTGATTTAAATTGATTTATGATTATTGCTTTAATAAATCTTTAGTATGTTTTGTGGTCTTGTATGATCTTATTTATATTTGATTTATGATCTTCTATCTTATGATACTGTGATATGATGTTATTGTATTGTTTAATTAAAATTTGGAATTGTATCATGTTTATTAATTCAGTTTGATTTGGAAGTATCTTATGATCATCCTTTGGTTACTTGTTTACTGATCATTGTTTTGTTTTATGTGATGGGGTTTATGACTTTAAGTTATTATGTTGACTCTTGGGTGTTGTTGATTATGTCATGGTAATCCTTGAGTTTTATGATACTTTTGTATGGCATTGAGTCTTGTGGTTCCCTTTTTGGATGTTCTTGGTTGAGGTCTCTTTCTTGTTAGCTCCTAGCACGGGGGTGGGTCTTCAGACTCACATGGTCAGGTGGAACGTGCTAAGCACCCCATTGGGTCCCTAGTCGAGGATCGAGAGGTGCGGATTGGTGCAGTTGCAGCAACTCCAGAGTTGTATCCATCTTGGAGCTAGTTTTCATCTGTTTATTTGTATTATGTTATCTTATGTATAGTTTCCATTTACGTTTGGAAACACTCTTGTATCATTGTATCTTTAGAACATTGTACTGTAATGTAATGTTAACTTTGTGTGGTTATTGGCCATGGCAGTTGTTATTCATTGGGTTGAGTTAATTATTTATATGTTGTATTTATGTACTCAAATGGTTTCTTATCAATGATTATCATGTATATGTTATATTTGTTAATGTTTATTTTGTTATGGATTATATCTTTGGATTTTATTCTTTATTGTTGTTGTGTGGATCTCAGTCTTGTAATGAATCTTCGTGTACCCCATGGGATGTATGTGTTAGTGAATCTGCTTAAATGGAATTCATGTCATAACTTAATGTGTAATACATGTATGTTATGTTTACTTTAAAAAATTGTGTTGTATTATTATGTTTTTGTCCTTTAGGGTTCACACACATAACCAAACCAAACTCTAATTTTATATCCAACCCTAAACATAACTATGATTCTAAAACTAACATTAATAAAATTGTAATTGATCCATAACCCTAACCCTAATACTAAGCCCTGCCCCAATTGAACCATAACACTAACCCCAAGCTTTATTATAGAACCTTAATCTTTACCCCAACCCTAATCCTAATTCAACCCTATACCTAATTTTAATTAAATTCTAACCCTAATTGAACCTTTTAAACTAACAAATAAACATTGAAAACAATTTTATTTTGTATATTATAACATTCATAACTTAAACCTTTTATACACAATGTCAAGTTAATTATAAGAACACAAAATTATTTATAAGCAACTTAATTTTTTTAATAATTTAATAAAATATGATTTAAATTTAACTATAAATGGTATAGAGTTTAGATTTGCTATATCTCTCATATATCAACATAGGTAAATTTGAAAATATTTTAAATTAAATAATTTCAAAAAAAATTGAATGAATTTATAGAAGATTATTTTTATTAAAGTGATAGAATCTAATCCCAATACTAACATTAATTATAAGTCTAACCATAACCCCAACCCTAAAGCTAACACTAATTAACTTCAAACCTAACTCAAATTTTATATCCAACCCTAAACATAACTATGATTCTAAAGAGCTAA
>VDFB02234793.1:0-10759 GCA_007258455.2 Sequoia sempervirens
GAGATTTTAGGGTTCCCTCCTCCTCTGCTTCTCTATAAATAAGAGCCTTTGCTCATTTATTTTTTTTTAACCGTGCTTATGAGAACAAAACGCTGAGCCTATTGTGCCTTCTATTTGTTGCTCAAGTATTGTTCATTTGTATTGTGATAAGCAAATTGTTGAGCCTCTTTAGCCAACAAGGAGTTAGTGAGATTGTTGTTTTCTATTGTGTTAAGAATAAGTTTGCAAGCCTCCTTAGCTGCAATTTCTTATTCAAGGCATGTTAGAAGGGAGTTTTGTTTTAGAGATTTGAGTAATAAAATCACGAGCCTCTTTTGCCTTGATCTAAAATCTCAGATTTCCGTTATCTATGTTATGCTTTCATGATCTTTATTTCAGCTTACAGTGAAGTGTGTAGGTGTTTGTTGAGAGAGAGATTGTTAAAGTATTTTTGTCAGAAAATCTACCTTGTTAATTTCTAACTTCTCTTGCTCTGCTATTACTTGAGAGGTTAGGAGCGTCTTTAGTCTAAGTTAGTCGTAGTTGAACTTCTTATGCAGGAAAGAATCTCCAGGCTGCGTTTGTGTTAAAACCTTTGTGCTCTAAGGTGATCCAAAAAGATAGGCAACTTAGTTTTAGTTTACTTTCTTTCAAACACCAACCGGCGAGAGGAGCTTCCCTCTAATTTGAAGCGGTTTATGCATTGCATTAGTTTTTCAAATCCGCATTCGGAGGAGTCACCGAATTTAAGCGCCAGCGGTTTAATGCAAGTGGGGCAAGGCTAAAACAACAAAAGCAGGCATGTCGGGTATGACCATGCGAAGAGTGATCCCCCTCTTTGCTCACAGGTTCAACAACTTTTGATCTTACACCTCCAGTTATCCAGCCAAGTTTCCAGATAATTGAAGGAGAGCAAGTGGACATTATCAGCAGCCTGAGAAGTTTCATCTTTGAGAAGAAGGAGACCCCTGCTCAGTGGAGAAACGCTGCTGCTATTCTAGACAAAGAGGAAGAGAAAGCCGATATTGCAGCCGAGAGACCTGTCTTGCCACCACCCGCGTGGGACTAGACAATCCTGGCTTACATAGTCTATACAAGGAGGAGAACAAGAACAAATCCGCTTTTCCAAGAAGATACTTTCCTTCCACATACGCATCATACAGAAGTTGGAGAATCATCCGACACAGTACCTGAATCCGACACAGTTCCTGAGTTCAACACCGTACCTGTGTTCGAAGAAGAAGAGTTCGAAGCAATGGGTGATAACCGCAACAACGATGACAACAACAATCGCAATCGGAGAAGAGGTCCCCCACTGCCTTGGGGTGACAATATTGGACCTTTGGCCTTAGGGGCAAATCACGAATTGCCTAAGGGGTCAAGAAAGCACTTTCCACGTTTCCAAGGTGATGGAAGTCAACATCCTGATGATCATCTTTCAGCCTTTTCAACGGCTTGCGCTGTTTTGCATGTAGGTCATGAAGATGTTGCTGTTCGTCTCTTTGTTGAGACACTCGCGGGAGCTGCTGCCGAATGGTTCAATCATTTGGGGCCCGGTTGCATAACCAACTGGAATACTATGACTGAAAAGTTTCTCGCGAGGTTCAAACCAGCT
Source organism: Sequoia sempervirens (assembly GCA_007258455.2). Classification (NCBI taxonomy): domain Eukaryota; kingdom Viridiplantae; phylum Streptophyta; class Pinopsida; order Cupressales; family Cupressaceae; genus Sequoia; species Sequoia sempervirens. Next base: position 1,595 of record VDFB02234793.1, read on the forward strand.
GAAGATAGCCACCAGTTGTTTGCTCGACTTTCCAATTCAAAGAAGGAGGACAATGAACCAATGAGAGAGTTCGTAGCAAGGTTTAACCGCCTGGTTACTCGTCTTTCATATACACTTAATCCATCGCCTGAGATCCTGTTAAGCAGTTTTGTCAACGCACTTCCATCAGAGATAGCCTTTATCATAAGATCGGCGCATGAGACGGAACTGGGAGAAGCACAACAAGGTGCAATAGAAATTGAAGACAACATGATCACTTCAGGAAAGATCAGAGGAGATGCTATTAGACCTTTGGTTCAAAGTTCCGCTGATCCATTACTTCAAAGGGTTGCAAACGAAGTAACTATTCTCAAGAGGCAATTGCCACTTCAGCCAACGCCTCTTGCTCAAGTTGCACCACCGCCTGCCTTGCCCGCACCACAGCAGCCTTATCAACCTCAGCAGCCATATCAGCCAAGGAGGAATAACTTTCAGCCTTACAACAATTACAAGCCACGAGGGCCACCTCCACCAAGGCAAGCGGCCGACAATACACAAAATGCTGTGTTTTGCTCTTTTCATGATTCCACTGAACATGCCGGCACATCTTGCCCTGAAAATGTCAGAATGAACGAGATAATGGGATATGCCGAAGCTGCACCTGCACCAAGTTTCGTTCCAACTCCAAGTTCGAATGTTGTCTTACCTCAATCGGACAACTTCGATGGCGACTCCGCAACGGGCTACTTTGAAAGTGAACCCGTTTTTGAAGAACAAGAAGAAGATATTTGTCAGTACTCTCTTGCAGTTAATCCTGAGAATCATACGACTCCTGTGTTTACCAGAGCTCAACATCTGAGGGCACACAAAGAAGAGGAAGAAGAGAGGTTGAAGATATCAAAAGACAAAGAAAGAGAAGTAGCTTCTACTTCAAATATTAAGTCTTCTCAAGAGAACATGAAAGCAGTTGCTGAAGGTTCGTCCTCAGCAAATTTTGACATTGTAGATTCATTGATGAAGAACAAAGTGCAGATTTCTCAGTTAGAGTATCTCCAAGATCATCCAGAGCAAGTGGACCGACTTCTCAAATTTGTGAAGAAAGGACCTACCAAGCAGCCCACATTGCTCGAATCATCCGTTCCGGCGGAAGACAAGCCTAAGCCCTTCTATATTTCTCTATATATAGGAGGTTACAAATTGAGCAATTGTATCATCGATTCCGGAGCTTCCGACAACGTCATGCCTCTACAAGTGATGAATGCTCTAGGACTTTCGTGCACCAAGACAAAGGACAAATGCTACTCACTGGAGTCCAAGTCGGTGCCGTTGGTCGGTCAATTAAAAGATGCTCAAGTGAGGTTGGCGGCTTGTCCTGAAAAGAAAATCATGATGACCATCCTAGTAGCTGACATTCCAGCAAGCTACGGGATGCTATTAAGCAGAAGCTTTTGCAAGGACCTCGGTGGAGAGATTCAGATGGATTGGTCTTCTGCAAATATTCCATTAAAGAAAGGAACTTTCAAGTTGGAACCAGAACCCAAATCTCGATTTGCGGTCGTGAAGTCTCAAGATCCTCAAGCTCAAGTTCTATATCAAGAAACGGGTCTTGGTACTTACGCCATGCTGTCGGAGGTTCCTGAAGAAAGTCAAGAGGTCGCATGCATCGTAGAGAAATCAGCAGATGATCCTAAGCTGTGGACTTTGCAGTTCGATGGGAGTTGTTCCACTGCTGGTTCAGGAGCGGGAGTTGTGATAATTTCTCCCGAAGGACAATTGTATCCTTTTGCATACCGCTTGCAATTTGAAAGTACAAATAATACGGCGGAATATGAGGCGCTTTTACTAGGTCTCAGGAATGCAAAAGATATGGGTATCAAATACCTTAAGGTCGAAGGTGATGCAAAGCTTGTTGTAAAGCAAGTCAGAGATCAATTCAGAGTGAAAGCAGATCGTCTTCGACATTATAGAAATAGGGTGTGGAATGCAATAGATTGGTTCGAAGCATTTGATATCAAGTATATTCCACGTCTGGAAAATAGCAAAGCAGATGCCCTCGCGGTATCAGCTTCACTTTTCATGCCACATTCTGACTTTCGTCAGAATGCTTTTGCCAATGAATTAATATACAGGCCCAGCTGTACCTGACAACTGTGACAATTGGCAAGTCTTTAACGATGATGAACACATTAAGGAGTTTCTTGTTATGGGAGATAATTTCAAGGAATTGTTCTTTGAAGGCAGTTCATCTACTCACAGAGAAGCAATAACAGAAGTTTCTGATACGCCAAAGATTGCTGAAGATAAGGAAATTCCAGAAGAACCAGAATCCAGCATAATCCAGTTGAAAGGAAATAAAATTCCCAAGGGTTTAGTTTCCTTGGAGAATATTTTTGACAGGCACGACAGATACATTCAAGATCAGAGAAATTCAAGTGACAGAACTTCTGCCGAATATCAACAAGTCAATATTGGTATAATTGACAAGCCCAAGCTTGTTAATTTAGGTACATGTTGCACGGTGGAGGAGAGCGAGAAGTTCATTTCTTTGTTCCAGCAATACCGAGATGTCTTCGCCTGGTCATATGAAGATTTGAAAGTTTTTACACCAAGAGAATTGTCTCACACAATTCCTCTTCGACCTGAAGCAAAGCCCTTCAGGCAAAAGCAAAGACACTACAATCCGCGGATTCAAGACACCATCTACGCGGAGATCCAGAAGATGGTGAATGCAAAGATCATCTTTCCCATCCATCATTCCACTTGGGTGTCGAATATAGTTCCTGTGCGCAAGAAGAACGGAGAAATCAGAATTTGCGTCGATTTCAGGAACCTGAATCAATCATCGCTCAAGGATAATTATCCTTTCTTAGATCATGGAGCTTTGCCTGCTTGATTCTGGGATTGGAGATCTTTGTCTTTATTGGGCGGTTTTAGACATAATCAAATATTGATTATTCGAAACCCTGTTTCCTCTAACTTTCACGAAATCGACAATTTTTGTTTAACTTTAAAGAAGGTTTGGAGTTTTTTGGCCCGGATTTCTAGGGTTTAGGTATGCAAATGCAATGAATGCGATTTGCAAGAGATTGAGAATAGGATTCACTTCTAAGAAATCAAATAGCTGGAAATGAGAATAATGTCAATTGCCCGTATCAGCACAATTCCAGCACCTCTTTACGGTATCCGAAGTGATGCCCGGTCGCATTACGAAATAAGATAAAGATAATGAATTTGCAATATTTTATGAACCTGGAAATCGTTGCAACAGAAGTACAGTAATGTACGGCTGTGGTAAATGATGATCTTCTCCCTCTGGATGATAACGTCTGATGATGTCCAAATGGCCTGCGCCTGTACTGGAGATTGTGGGAAGTGAAGGAAAGAGGCGTTTCTCATATGATGAAGAAACACACCTTTCTCAGCAAGTACGGCCTGACTGTATAGTACGGCCTGCTGCTGCACAAAATGAAGATAGTACTGCTCACTGGTGATTGGTGTCTAAACTCTGGCACTAGCAAATGTTCCTGATACCCTGGCGCCACCACAGGTGAAAGATGGAAACCAAGTGTTAGGTATTTTCTCCAGAGGTCACAACTCGTCCTTTTCATGACAGTACGGCCAAGTACAGTTTGCTGATGTGAATAAATTAAAAGTACGGCCTTTCAAGAAGATCTAAATGCAAAGCTTATGGCGCCTAAATTGCTTGATAACTCTTGGAGGAAAGTATCTCTCTGAACCCCTGAGTAAGCTTTGAGATCTGTGTTCCTGAGAGCTTGGAGATGGTACGGCCTGCTGTACAAAAAGTACGGCTGCAGCAATCATTAAATTTGTACGGCCCTCTTCTAAACCTCCAAACAACGATAGAATAAACCTTCTGGAATGGATTGCCTTCTGAAAGAATAAACTCTCTGAAACCCTGATGAAGACCTCTGTGAAGTTCAATAAATTCTCTGAAGCTCTGTAACTTCTTCTGGATGAAGAAATCCCACGACTGGCAATAAATCAGATGTTATTTCACATCCTCTGAACTGCTTCGAAGGAGATGGCTCGTTCTCCGACGATTTCGAGATGAAACCCTAAAGTCTCAGTGCTCTGGCAATGACTTGATCAATTCCTAATTCAACAACTGTAATAATGGCTCATTTTTCAATGCAAAACCCTTTATCCTCACAAAAGGGCGAATTCCTTAATAATAGGGAATTATTAAAATATTGACTTTTAATTCTTTTATTATTTTCAATAGTTTCCTGTCAAATATTTTAATATTAATTTAAATGTCCCACTGGCCCCTTCCTGATGATGGGCGCACCCCTCAAGGCAGATAACTTAAGTTATAATTAAAAATTATAACTTTATAATATAATCATTAATTAATTAATATTTAATTAATATAATTAAATATTAATATCTCGCCCGTTACTCATCTGTTTACGGTTCTGTCTGAAGCTGACGAACTCTGAAGTGAATCCGGATGCCGCCAAAGCCATACTGCTAAAAATAGCAGTGGTCCCACTCTGCCTGCCAAGAACTGCTAAAAATAGCAATTCGGCAAAATGTCTCTGAATGAGCCCGAACGAAAGGCAATTGATCAAAACTGCCAATCTGACGCTGAGCCAAGCTCCGAAACGACCCTCTAACCACTCTGTCAGCCTACGAGGGTCTCATGATAGGCCAATCTCACGATCACTGATGCTCGCCAAAAACGGGGACATGACACGGTGGCTAAGGAAGATCAATTCAAGACGGCATTCACAACCCCGTGGGGTACGTTTGCCTATGAAAAAATGCCCTTCGGCCTCATCAACGCCGGTGCTACATTTCAAAGAGCCATGGACTTGGCATTTGGTGATTTGAAGAATAAAGTAATAGTTGTCTATCTTGACGACCTCACTGTTTTCTCGAAGACACGACAAGATCACTTTCAACATCTAGGGAAAGTCTTTGAGAGATGCAGATATCATAAAATATCGTTGAATCCCAAGAAGTCTATCTTCGCGGTGACGGAAGGCAAGTTGCTTGGCCACATCGTCTCCAAGGAGGGAACTCGAATTGACCCAAGTCGGGTTGAAGCTATTCGAAGTTTGTCTCTTCCAACAAGCAGAACAGGGGTACACTCTTTCTTTGGTAAGGTAAATTTCATACGAAGATTTGTACCAGATTTTTCTGAGTTGACTAAAGATATATCTGCTATGATGAAGAAGACAGTTTTCAAGTGGACGGAAGAAGGAAAGAAGGCGTTCGCAGCGATAAAAGAAGCCATCAGTCGAGCTCCAGTGCTAGTCCGTCCTGATTTTGAAAAGGAATTTATCCTTTATTGTTATGCATCAGAGTATACTCTGTCTGCCATTCTGACACAAAAGTTAAATGAAGAAACTGAATCTCCAATAGCTTTCATGAGCTGCAGTTTCAAAGACAGCGAATCAAGATACTCTCAGATTGAAAAGAATGCCTATGCGGTGGTTCGAGCTGTAAAGAATTTCAGATTCTATATCCTAAATTCTCACACCGTTGTGTATGTCACAGATCCAGCAGTAAAGAGCGTGTTAACTCAACAGGAGATGGGCTCCAAAAGAGGAAACTGGGTCGCAAAGGTACAAGAGTATGACTTGGAGATCAAGCCAACCAAACTCGTTCGCGGGAGAGGTCTTTGTCAGTTGATGGCGGAAGATGGTGATAAGAAACTTCAAGCCAAAGGTATACCTGAGATTGAACCTGAAGTTAAAGAAGACCTTCCAATGGTCTTGCTGATCGAGTCTTCGGGAGAATGGTTTACTGAGATATGGTATTACCTAACATACGGTGATTGTCCAAATCACCTGAACAAGCAACAAAGGAGAACGCTTAAGCTAAAAGCGCAGAATTATATAATCATCAGCAATGTTTTGTACAAGCGGGGCCTTGACGGAACATTCTTGTTGTGTGTTACCAAAGATCAACAACGGCGCTTGCTGGAAGCTTTCCACAATCAAGCATGCGGTGGTCACTTTTCATCAAAGGTAACAGCTTTTAAAATCTTGCGGGCTCAGTTCTTTTGGCCGACTATGTTCCGCGATGCATACGAGTGGGTACATAAATGTCAGTTGTGTCAGCAGTTTGTTGGCAAAGCGAAGTTAGCAGCCGCTCCTCTCAGGCCAGTTGTTATAGATGCTCCATTTCAGCAATGGGGTCTAGATTTTATTGGCCCTATCAACCCACGTTCCAGCAAGGGGCATATTTATGTCCTTACAGCTACTGATTATTTCACTAAATGGGTTGAAGCCATTCCTACCAAGCGAGCTACGTCCGAGGTCGTGTGTGAATTCTTAAAGGAAAACATTGTCACACGCTTTGGAGTGCCTCGCAAAATTGTGACAGATAATGCAACATGTTTCTCGTCAGAGGAGCTAATGGAGTTCCGTTTTGATCACAGCATTACACTATCTCATTCATCAGATTATTACCCCCAGGGTAATGGACAAGCTGAATCATCAAACAAGAACATTGTCACAATCATTCGCAAGTTGGTTGATTCCAGTCAGCGAACTTGGCACAAGAAACTTTATGATGCTCTCTGGGCCGACAGAATTACTCCGAAGAGAGCCATTGGTACCTCACCCTTTGTACTCCTGTATGGTACAGAAGCAATGATACCCATCACATTGGAGTTGTCCGCCTTGCAGCTGGCGACCTCAGTAGAAGATGGAGAGTTCACAGATCCTGTTCAGAAACGTATCTTGTACCTGACTAAGCTTCAAGAAGAAAGGGAAGAGGTAGTAGATAGAATCACTCAGCACCAAGAGCGGGTGAAGAAAATTTTTGACAAGACAGCTCGCCAACGAGATTTCGAGGTTGGAGATCAAGTCCTCTTATGGGATAAGAGACATGAGCCCAAGGGAATGCATGGGAAATTTGATTCCTTGTGGCTGGGACCTTTCACAATTCATGAGCTCGCCGGAGAGAACACCTATATTCTCTCGCGCTTGGATGGAAGTCTCCTCCCTCTACCACACAATGGGCAGTATCTGAAGCACTTCGTCCCTCCGGGGGTGGAGTAAGTTCTCGAAATCAATCTTTGTACATATTTTTCATTGCTTTCCGTGATGTGTTTCCCCTTTCCGTGATGTTTTCGTTATGTTGTATTTCCCCTTTCGTAACAGTCCTGTCGTGTTTTAGGTGATTAGGAGTCTTGTTTTAGGTGATTAGTAGGGAAGTCCAACTATTAGGTGATTTTTAGGAAGCCCGGTTATAGGTGATTAAGGAATGTCCTGCAAATTAGGTGATTAGGAAATGATGCTGACTCCGATACCCAATGGACAAGGCACTGGTCTACGCTTAAACTCCAGAGATTCTATGGTTCTCCTATGCCGTAAGTATCCACCATGGTCCCCAAATAGAGCCAATGTTGTACACCAAAATTAAAATTTTGTTTACGCTAGACATTTTGAAGGAAATGAGTAAAAGTCTTGTTAAGCGATCAAAAGGTCAAAATTTGGGTGTGCATAATCTTGCATGGAGGTTAAAAGCATAAAATTTCAATTTACGACGATGCAGATGCGCTAGAGTGGCTTTAATCTACAAAACCGGATCTGGTTTTCATCTAAATTTTTAGGAAGCGGTATTTTTTAAATTTTCTCGAAATAGTAGCGTTTTACGGGTTTTACGGCGAGTTTCTTTGAAGCGGATCGGCTTAAAATTTTTCTAAAATAGAAAATTTCTAAAATAGAAAGTTAGATTAAACTGATTCAGAGGCCCGGTTTGAGTTGGCTCAAATGTGGCAATTCGAAATTAATCAATTTTTGCAGTCTTGATCGGGAATCTTAAAATAATCAGTTTTGCCCTACTGGGTCTATTCAGCTTTTTCAGAAGCATATCTGGAGTTCCGAGGTCATCAATGAAGGTCATCCGACTGCCAGGCGTTAATTTTAGCATTCAAAACTTCCAGCAGAAAGTGAAATGATGAACATGCACGAGGATCGAGGAAGAAAAGTGAAAAGTCATGAAAATTTTCTAAGTCTGCTAAGGTTGGGCGCCCCAGTTGAAGAAAGGTGCCCACCTTTTCAAGGTACCAGATGAAGGAATTAGGGTTACGGTCTCCAATGGAAGTTGCTCAGTTTTCAGTCAGCTTCGCGATGGATATCCCCGTCAGAGCATCTGTGATGAGCCCTGCTGGCTCTCAGTTCAAACCCTCTTTTCTTAAGTCTTTTAAAGTGTTTTTAGAGTTTTTTAGAGAAATCTTAGTAGACAGAAGAGAAGGGGCGCAGCATATGTTTGCTCATAAAAGACAAATTTAAACTTATTTCTTCAAATTGAAAGTGCAGAATGTATTATTTAACATCAACAGATAGACTAAGAATGATAAACATACCAATCAGGCTCCAGATTATTTAAATAAGAAACTGGCCAGATCTACAGCTGGAAAAGGTGAAAACAAGCCTAAATGCACGCCATGACTCCAGGAAAGGTTTCTCCTGATCAGAAACTGGTCACAAAGCTTGGAAAAGACAAGCCGCCAATGATAGATGTCAAAGCCCTCTCAAAAAGAAGGCGTTTTCATTAATTTCTTCACACGCCTTTCTCAAGGCACAAATTCCAAGACAAGCCGTACGGCCATGAAAAGAAGGAAAGGAATCTCTGAGAGAAGAATCCCAGAAGCTGTAGAAGGATGCCACCAAGAAACCCTCAATGATTATTCTGAAGAACAAACATCTGCATAAATAAATCCTCTGTCTGCAACTGTAGAACTTCTGTGTGAAGCCCTCAACTGTACGGATTCAGCTGATCTCTCACAGCCTCAAATGTACTCAACACTGAAGAGTTTTCCGTTCTCCAATGGACACAATGATCAAACCCTGCTCTCAGGAGAATGCTCAGAGAAAAGATGCACAAGGCAAAGAGAAATGGTCAAAATGATATGAGTTTCAATTGCCAAAATGCCTCTTTAAGCAAAAGCACGCATTTCCATAAAGATACGCCCTTTTTAGGTTTTTAAAATATTATAATATTTTAATATATCCCTTTCAATAGTTTGGGCGCACTTTTATAATATTTAAAGTCATTAAAATATTATAATCCCCCTTTTGACATTTAAGTGATATAAAAATATAAATAAAGTCAATGTGACTTTATTAAAAGGGCGTTTTAAGTTAATAAATTAACTTAATCACTTAAATTTCCGTAATATGCTCAAAACTCAGGATAATCCCGTGC
>VDFB02234794.1:0-22950 GCA_007258455.2 Sequoia sempervirens
ACAATTTCCCGCTAAAATTGGATTTTTTTTTCCAAACTAATTTCGACCCAGTTCCTCATTTTCCTCTGCGAACAAAACCCATGTCTTCGATTTTTCAAAATTAAATTTTGATTTTTACCCTAACACTTCCGGAGGCCATAACTTTTGACTCGGGTGTCCGTTTGAGCTGAAATTTGACGGGTGGTTGCGTTTTGAGCTAACGAGTGGATTCCCAACAGTTTTGTAAAAACTGGTTGGTCTCCGTTTTGACCTATTTTTGGGGCCTCAAAGTTTTATCTTGACCCCTAAAATCCCAATTTAGTGTTTTTTGAAAAACAAAATTTGCTCATAACTCAACGTGCATATCTCGAATCTGGGATTTTTGTTGGCAATTCATCCTATCTCACCAATGGGTATTTCTTGGAAAAAATTCGGACTCTCAAACATACGACTATGAAGTTTCCTAAAATGGCAAAATTTGACAATTTTTGAAAATTGCCAAATTTGGAAAAATCTGCTTGTCAACACCTTACATCCCTTAAAGCCCCGGAGCTCGGTGTAGAATCCATTCAACCATATCCTTCAATAATTTTGGTCTCCAATCCAATCCTAATCTGAGCTTTAATCTTATCCCAATTTGAGCTTAGCCAAACCCCTAATCTGGGCTTTCATCCATCTGTAACAAAGTCTTAAGGTCCCTCCCTCCATCTTCTTCAATTTTGTCCCTTTTCATCCATTCTAATCAATCTATTCACTCATTTTCTTCGAACTTTCATCTCAACACTTCATCGAACCTCCTATCATCTCAACACTTCATCGAACCTTTTCCTCATCCCAAATCCTTATCCCTCTATCCAATCCCCCCAAACAATCCTTTTTCCTCCCCCCATCCTCTCCCCTCATCCCATCTCCTAATCCCTTGTCATTGGTATCTAGCTATAGGCTTTACCCCATGCAATCCAATGTCATCCATCTTATCATCATCACTTCTGCTTCTTTTGCACATCTTTTCTATCTCATCATTCATCATTTCACCATTCATCTATATGGCATGTCATTTGCCCACTTCATCTTTGATGATTTGGCTAACTATCCCATCCCTGAGCTTTCTATAGTCACTATCGTCCAACATCATCTATCTTATCACTTCATCATTCATATATCTTGTCCCATCGTGTCGGTCCAATCATTTTATCCCCTTATCTAGGGTCATCTCATCCTCTTTCATCCATCATTTGTTGTCGGTCTTTAGTCGAACTACGTGGCCCCTGCGCTCTCACGTAGGCAAGATCGATCATTTGATCCGCCCCCGGGGTTCCATCATCAGTCTTCAACTCTTGTTCCTATTGTCTGTCCTGTCTTTACCATCCATCAAGGTCTCCATCTTGGTCAGTCGTCCACCTTTTCAGGAACTACGAGGGCTCTGCGGCTTTCACGTAGGCAAGGCTAATCTTTGATGGGCCCCAAGCCCCTAGGTCTTTAGGTTTTGTCAGTCCCATGTCTTGTCTCCCTTGTGTCGTGTCATCAAGCTATGCCCTTATCTAGCCAGTTCTTCACAAATGAGATCCACTTGTATCATGAATCCAATCAATTTTGAACATCCCGCGTCATAACGATCTTTTAGTTTCATATCCATCATCTTTGGTCTCAACAGGATGCATCCTTCCTAACAGACCTCATCAATCCCATCCATCTCCTTGATCCTATGGCAATGGACGTTTGAAATTGATTGTGATCTTTTGATGCTTTTGGCTTTTGTTTATCATTTGAGCTCCCTATCATCACTTGTCAAGACCGCCATAATCCATCATATTATGGTGTGTTTTGATTGGTCAACATAGGGACATATCTTGATCTTTTTATGTCTATTTCTGTCTTCTTGGTTGTCCCACGTAGTACCCACCAAGATCCCTGAGGTCTTGTGTTATGCTGGGGCATCCTTTTGTGCTTGTGGTTATCTCAATACCTGGCCCGACCAAGATCTTTCTGACCTTGGGGTGTTGGGATAGCCTTCTTGTCTGTTATGTTTATTTGATGCATTAGACACAATTACGCCTTGGTTCTTCATACCCTGGTGTCTTGTGTTTGATGCTATAGCAAAAACCAGTGCTCCAAAGATGATAAATTGCATTTAGAATTGCATCTCATTCTCCATTCTATCGTCTTGCATGTATCCCCCCATCCATTCATCATTCATCCTTCATCCTTATCTCTATCCAATCTCCATCCATTCCACTTAGCCCGAACCCATCATCATCATCATCCATTAGTGTCATTCACTATCCTTTTGGTGTTGTTTTGGGATGTATCCTTCCCTCATCAACAACACTTTCATCCTCATCATCGAGAGGTATTCTTCCCTAACCTTTGGTGTTGTTTTGGGATGTATCCTTCCCTCATCAACAACACTTTCATCATCATCATCGGGAGGTATTCTTCCCTATCTTTTAGTGGTGTTTTGGGATGTATCCTTCCCTCATCAATACCACTCAATGGGATGTATCCTTCCCTATCCGTGTGTTGTTTCGGGATCCTTCAATCCGTCATTGACAACACTCCATCCATCATCAACCCATTTTGGCTTGTACCTTGACTGGGGCAACATCACCGTTTGAAATCCATTTGTGCTTCATCCATCTCCATATCACTTACTCTCTTACCCATCACCTTGCATCATCTTCCTCATCTCCCCTTGCATCACATCACCTATTTCGAGAGCACACACGTGTTCTCTTCAACCCGCATGTCCTCTCGAGGGGGCATCCTTCATCCCTAATTTTCATCACTTTCTTTTTCCCTTCTTAGTCACTCCTTTGGATGACTGGGGCATCTTTTCCAATCTAACCATCTTCTTCTAGGTTCTATATTTTAATATTCTTTGAAATGATGCTACTTCGTAACACCATCTCAAAGAGGGGCAAAATGTAGACATCCAAATTTGGACACTTAATTTATCCAAATTTATCACTTTTCGATCTAAACATCCTCTTATCAGTTAATTAAATAATATTACTATTATTTAATTAATATCTTTAATTCTGCTAAATCCTTAAGGTATTTAATTAATAATTAAATACCTTACCCTCCTCAATCCTCTTTTCATCAAATAAATTAAATAAATATTACATTTATTTAATTCTCCACATGTCATTTTCATCTAATCCTAATCCATTTCTTAATCTTTTCATTAAGGATGTGCACATGCCTAATCCTTGATTAGGATGTGTCACATCCTCCAACTTTTGCAAGTTGGCTTTTAATCCTAATTAGCCCCTAATTATCCTCTAATTACTTATTAATTAAGCCTAATCATTCTCCAAGGAATTTTTAATTCATTTTTATTTGTCCTAGATTCCCCTCCTTTATATGTGAATTTTAATTCACATTCCATCCTTCCAAGGCTTCTAGAACCTTGGACTTGTCACAATCACCACATGTGACCAACCTTGGACTTGTCACAATCTACGCATGTGACCAAGTCCCACCTTTTTGGAGCCCACCTTTTACCCTCTAGATTATTCCAATCATTGTGAATTTAAAATTCACTTTTATTCACCCAAGATTCTTCCCATCTCCCAATGTACTTGCAAGGTACTTGTACTTCCTCCACCTCATGTCCCCTCTTGACAACTCATCTCCACCTCATATCCTCTTGTCCATTTCACCCTCCACATGTCAAGATGTGAGGGCTTGTGGGTTCTCAACCCACCATAGCCCTTCATCTTGGCCTTGTTGGATCAATCTTGACCCTTGAATTCTCTAGAGAATTCAAATTCTTCTATAAATACCCCCTCCTCAAGGGCATTTCCACAACACTTCTTCATTTGAGCAACTACATGCTGCCATTTGCATTTACAACACTTTTGATTTTCATAACCTTATGCTGCCATTTTGCCTTCACAACACTTTGCACTCTCACAACTACATGCTGTCCAAGCCTTTTTCAATCATTCAACCATCTTTGTCCATCATTTTGCATATTGAAGCTTGCATTATAGACATTCAAACAATTATCTAAGGAGCACACAACCAATCCAAGCAAGGGCCAATCAAAGAAGTTTCAACAACAAGGGAGGTAAAAGTGTTTGTGTTTCATTTTATTTGCATTCCTTTTCGTTGTAACTCTCTTTTGGCTAATCTTGAGGTGTCCTTGGTGTTTTGTCTTTCATGTTTCTTAGTTAGATTCACACATTTAGAGTAGCATAAAATATCAAGGTATACAATAATATCCTTTATTCTCCCTTTAATTTTAAAGGTTTTTTTTTTCATAATTTTTTCTTCTTGGGGAAAAAGTCACATAACAATTCTCCCCTTATAAATTAGCTACTGTCCTCAGTAGCACATGTGAAGCATCTACATCACAACTCAACAAAGACATAATCAATAACTGAAGAAACTGATATTGAATATAACTATTCTTCATAATATTGTATATATATTTACTTCATATATATCCTTTTCTTCTCTTAATTCATAGATATCTCCCCTTTTTTAATTGTATTTTAAGTTAAGTAATTACAGGAAAGCATTTTTTCCAATGACAAGAGTTGTACATACATAAATATTAGGAATTTACAATCAAAGAAACTAATGGTAGTCTATGTGTTTACTCACATATATTTCAACCTTATCAATTTTCTCTCATGTTACCAATTTTCTTTAATATAGATATTTTAAATCTTATATATGTAACTTCAACATTAAATCTATAAAATTATTAAATCATTTGTTGAAATAACATATATCTAGTGAAACGACATACATATCCCATACTATGTAGTCACTCATTCATGAACTATATAATTGATATACTTAAAATATATTCTAAGATGATAATCATGCATTCTGTACTACATGAGTATCCTCTTTTCCTATATGTCAATTATAATTGAATGAAAACAAGTAAAAAGTATCCCTAAAAGGAGTTCATATCTTTCAATATATGCACAAAGTTATTGGGTTGATCAAGTCCAATAACAAGGTACCATAAAATAAAGCATGGTAATCTTTCTAGGTATCTTAACAATCATAAATTGAGTACTTTCATAGAAAAACATTAGGTCTAATATTTCCTTCACTGTTAACACAAGGGAAAATATTGGTTAAAAATGATAATTTGAGTAGAATAGTGATGATTTGCATAGACTCATGTCCTATGATATGAGACTCGACAAGGCCATTGGGACCTCCAAATAATGACTAGAGGCAATGTTGTTTTAAAGAAAGCAACAAAATTCATTCAATAATTTATTCCGTTATGTTTTCCTTCATGTAAGGAGGTTCATCACAATAGATCTCTTATATTAGTGATCCCAATAAATCATACAAAATCCTTTTGTCACACTTCTCATTTTTTATCCACAAAGCAATCCAATATTTGTCAATATGACTAGGATACTATTATCTACCAAAATATGATTAGGCTTGAGATCTCTATAAATGAATTCTAACTTGTTAAGGTTTTTATGCACATTTATTCATAAATTTCTCCTATAAAATATATAAATTATACCCCTATATATGAAAAAATCACATGCTAGTTTGACAATCTCTATCTTTGATTTATTTATGCCCTATATAGTATTTTATTGCATATCTGAAACCAATCATAAGCAATCACCCAAACCATATATCATGGTTTATTTGAGGCCAAGAAATATGTCTAACATACATAGTGTTCCCTAGCATAATAAAGTGGCTTAGTAATTATCCCTTTTTACAAAGGTTGTCTCTTATAATCATGAATCTCTCTTTTAAAAGAGTTTTCTTAAATATTCTTCATTACTCTATTTTTATTTTATTTTAATTTAGGAACAAATATCTATTCAATAAAAATAAATTAGGGTTATCTCTCCCCCTATAAAAATTCAACATGTCCCCATGTTTAATCATAAAACATTATTCCATTCTAACCAATGTATTTAAACAACAAAATATTTTCAAGGTTCAAGATGTAGAGAAAAACTCACCTATGATTTTATTTCCTATAAATATGTTATTCTCAACAATTTATTCTAAACATATTATTGTTTCTCTAAATTTAAAACATGTATCTAAGGACCTATGGGTTATGGGCCCACAATGTAAACTATATTAGACTTAAGTGATAAAATGTACGTGTCACTTTTTTTTTTTGATAGAAATAATAGGCATAGTAAAATCACTTTCTCAAATGCATTCTTAACCAAATAAAAATTAGTATGGGTATATGAATCTCACCATTACAAATACTATTTCAAAGACAACTTCAAAGAATCAAAATATGAACAAATTTGAATTCAATTATTTTTAAGTGTTTGAAATATTGTGATGTATTAATTGGTCTAGAGCTTCATGAATTATTAAACTATTAGACTTCTATGAGTGAATCATCAAGGTCATTCTTTTAAGGAAGTAAAGGATAAGTTCAATTTTTTTGAAATTATGACACTCTCCATATCATACTTTGAATTGTTGTAACATAACTTAATTTGAGAATTTCAATCATTTAAGCTTTTGATAACATATGTATCAAAATTAATCTTAAGGGAAAATGATCGAATTGTCATAATGCAAGTGCCAAAGAATATGCATTTAATATCAATCCAAAGAAATAAATAAATCATTTTCATCATCACCAAGATTGGGTAAATTTGTATGTAAGCAAGATAATAAGTTGGAACCTTGTTTCTTCTAGAGACCTCATGATCTACATAGTCCATATGGTTTATCAAAACCATTATTAATTACTGTGGTTGATGCTAACTTTTAAAAAAATGGCATGTGGTTAGGGCCACAAAAAAAAAGGATCAAAATTTTAAGTACCCTGACTGTTGGACAAATATGCATAAAATAAAAGTTTTAAAGTTTCAAATACGAAATCAAGTTATACAACTTTTTCATCTAAAATACTTATCAATATACATATCATAATTGAGTAGGTAGGTATGCTACTTGTTTGAGGAAATGAACAAGTTCAAGAATCATACCAAGCACACTCACATAACCATTATTATGGCAACTTCATTAAGTTGCTTCAAATTTGATATTTAAAATGTCAAAATAACATGACATCAAATTTTCATGCAAGTCCAACCTATTGTGGTCTCACAACAATGAGCTTGCCAATTCATTCAACCAAGAAATATATTTATCTGGTGTTCTTATTATAAACTAAGTATCACATCCTATCATCATATATAAAAATACATTATATTACTCGTATTTCACTTAATAAGACAATGGGTTGAGTACAATACCAAACAGGAAGACAATACTGCCTACTTTATTTCCTTCAACAAATTATGATACCAATTAGATAATATGCAAGTTGCGTTTCCTCTTGTAATCCCCACTTCTTTTCCCCATATGCTCTATATCATATCTTCTTATTAATCTTATTTCCTTTTCATTACTGATTGCTACCTTTCAACTAATTACTATTGCCTTTATTAGTTGCTGTTCATTACTCAACCTTTAATTGCTGTCTTTCCTAGAATGATTGCTGACTTTATAAACTTAAATAACTTAATCCCTGATTCTTCATTATTGATCGCTACTATTTAATCACTTCCTCTTTTAATTAGCTTGTCGCTGCTCTGAGAGGGTATTTACTACCTTTCCAGACTGCAGAATCTCTTATATTTTATTTCCCTAAAATCCATTGTAAAAATATATGACATTTGAATTCATTTTATTTAAGAGTTAATATAATATGTTGGGGCTGCAAATTTTCCTGTAATTATTTGTAATATCGTTGCAGATTAGGCAATTCAAAAGAATGCAGATTTCGTCTTCTTCTTTTACTGGTTACACAACTCAAAACTTTTTATTTTTCATTCCTCAGGGTTTGGGGATGAGTTCATCTACTACCAGGTAGACCATGTGAGTTGGTTGTATCCAGATAAGGGGAATGCTCTATTTAGGATTGATTATTCTTATAATAACAAATTTCTTCCTTGTATCAAATTATGTCTGCATTCTAAAGGTTGTGAATAATATTGATAGGGAGATCTATTATTGAAGTCAATTATTTTATTCTGTATCATTATCTCATTAGAAATAACTAACTTTTAGTGCACATCTCACAATTTTCTTATCTTTTCAGAGAGGAAAAAATGGCATCCTTTCCCAATATTGCTCACGGATTTTCCAAAATATCTACCAAAATTTAAGACACATTGCTACAACACACTGTTGTTTCCTTGCCCTTCTAGAATAGTACATGAGCATAGAATAGAGAACAACCATTATCTTTCCTTACAGGAAGTTCCTACATCGAATCAATCAAGTCACGCCATTGTGGGACAAAAGAGTTATGCAAATACTTCTCCTAAGAATACAAGCCAAGCTTCTTAGAGAAGCATTAATCTACCACTATCGTAATTCAAATGCACAGTCAACTGGGAAAACCGTTAAAATGTGTCATTTATTGCAAGTAAAAAAGAATTACAATTTCCACCGAATGTTCATTGATTTCAGAGGGAAGGAGAACTTCAACAATGAACTTTTTTTTTTAAATAAATTTTAAAGTGGATCTAACTTTCTATTGCGGAATTTCAAAGTAAACTTAATCTACTAAATTTTGTTCATAATTAGTTTGTTGAAGGAGTTAAAAGAATTTTACTCTATCTATTTGGTAAATTATGATATTGCTATTAGGATTCAACCGTGTAGTTTCGAGTCAAACTCATTGACCCATGTTTCATGAGTAGTGGTTCACAAGAACCCATCATAATTTGAAACATGGGTCAATGAGTTTGACTCGAAACTACACGGTTGAATCCTGATAGCAATATCATAATTTGACGCGCTGTGGAAAAATACCTCCTACTTATCATATTTGGTAAATGTTAAATTTAAATTGATTTCCAGTGAGAATCAATTTATGAATCGAATAATCAAAATGGGTGAAATTTTTTTAACCATTTAGTGAAAGGTGGATATATTTTATGGGAACCCTAAAATTGATTTATCTCCATTAGTTATTCCATTTTTCTATTTAAATTTTGAGAATAATAAATAGTCATGAATTTCAATTGATGTATAAATTAATTTAAATTATTATTATATTTAAATATATATATATATATATTGTAAAAAATAAATGTAACAAAAATAATATTACTATTAGGATCTATACAGGCTCTAATACCAAATGAAATGAAACTAATTCTCAAATTTAAAATGCAATGATTTAAATTAATTTCCTTAGATGAATTCTAAAACTTTTATGCACAAATTTTAATATAATATTTAAAGCTCAATTAAAGACTCTAAAATCTAAATTGCATATAATAAACTAATCAACAAATTGTGTTCAAATACATTCAATCATGCTGTCAATAAATTATTAATTCAATAAACTCAAGGTTTTAAAACACTTCATTGCTCAGATAATTTATAAAGCATTAATACTTATCTTTTTGAAATGTGCAGAAGAAATCCCCAACTATTGCTGGAATGGTCCTTGGTTTAGCCTCTTCCATTTGTGAGCAGTTTGGGAGAAAAGCAAACTTTTTTGCTCTACATGAGTGCCGGTTCCACCAGAACAATGCTCAACACTCGTGCCACAAAACCATGCCCTGGCCAGGACCATCCTGAGTGCACGCACTTGTACCCCAGGTTGGACACCCACTGTAGGAGTGCCCCTTCTCCGTCCTGCTCACAACCTGCTAACCTGGAACCCTATTCCCACAATGTGTTGTACTTGTTTTTTTTCCTCCTTCTTGAATATTTTTTCATGTCCTTTTTCCAAGTCTCACATAAATGCTTTATATAAACTTTAAGGGGTGGTTTTCCAAACCATCATACCCTTTCACAAGATTTCCATTTAATAATTATTTCAATAAATAATTATTTTTTCCACCTCCTTAAGATAGATTTTACACATATGCTTTATTAATATCTCATTTAATCAAAGGATCATAATATCCTTTATTCTCCCTTTAATTTTAAAGGGTTTTTTTTCATATTTTTTTCTTCTTGGGGAAAAAGTCACATAACACGATTTCTTTGAGGGTGGTCACCTCTTGCCCCCCGATGCATATTGCCTTTGTTATTGGAATATATGCTCCAACATAAACAAGTATATCAGTGGTCAAATAAGTCATAACAAAATTTTATGTATGTGTCATCAAATAATGCTTAGGTGTCCAATATGTTATATTAAGTTTAGTTCACTATCTTTAGTCCCCAATTTGTTATCAAACAATTTCAATTAGTTGTTAAATTGTTTACCAATTTTATAGGAAGATTATTGTATTCATTATATCTATATATATGTAATTCTATCAATGAATAAAACATTGAGTGAGTTGTTCATCTGTTCCATTGTCTTACAATCTTTGTTTTGGTATCAAGGCCACATCCAAATCATGCTCCTTCATTTTTCTATTTCAGCTCTATTTTATTATTTTATGTTTGAATAGTGTGGGAGTGAGTCTTCACTAGTCTCAAAGAAGGATCTAAGTAGGATTGAAGCCTAATGATAGAGCTGTCA
The DNA here is from genome assembly GCA_007258455.2 of Sequoia sempervirens. NCBI lineage: Eukaryota > Viridiplantae > Streptophyta > Pinopsida > Cupressales > Cupressaceae > Sequoia > Sequoia sempervirens. The sequence goes on from VDFB02234794.1 coordinate 10,460, forward strand.
GCTATGGAGGAATCTATTGTGGCTCATGCTGAAGTTAAGTAAATTGAAATATCATAGATAGAAAGGGAGCCACTACCAAAGAAACTGTTGTAGATCTCAAATGTGACTGGGTAGATGTGTCAGAAGCAAAATGATCTTCATAGCCAAGTATATGCAACTGATTGAAAAGGGAAGAGGCAAATTGTTGATGGTGTAGGTTTGTTGTAGTCTTTAAAGGAATCACTTAGGAGCTGCTATTTTCTATAGGATCAAACAACATTCACAAAGGTATTTTTCTCAAAATATAGATTTTATTTATTTTTTTCATAGAATTTTTGAAAAATGGAAACACCTCTAGAAAAATTTAATGGTCATAATTTTCACACATGGAAGGTGAAATGCAATTGTAGTGATGAAAAAAAATTATGGGGTATAGAGAATGGCACAAAAGTAGTTCCTACATATGCTAAAAGGAAGATTGAGTGGGAAAATAGGGATGAAAAAGTCAAGTCCATTGTTGGCCTTGCTCTTTGAGATTTGGAATTACATTATGTTGATTTAGAAAAATCATCTAAAGAAATCTAAGATGAATTAAATAAGTTGTTTGAAGCAAAAACAACAAATTCAAATTTCTCTCTAAAGTTGAAATTATTTAGATTCAAGAAGTTTGATGAAATTACTATGTCTAATGACATAAACAATATCGGATATCTCTTTAAACAATTAGTAGAAGTCAATGTTGTAGTAGATAAAGAAGATGCTAAAGCCATCTCAAAATATAGCAATGTTATTTTTATTCTTAGTCAAACGCCTTCACAAACTTTAGAAGACATGAATTTAGTGCTCTTAGTTGAAGAAAAGAGAGCAACTAGAGGAGATTTAGGAGGGTATCTCAACAAGATCTTGCATTATACTCAAAGAAAAGGATTGGAAAGAGAATTTTAGGTAACAACGAGATCGAGTGTTATTGCTATAGAAAAATAGGTTGAATACAACAATTAAATGTAAAATTTATACAAGTGATATTCTCAAAGGAGAACTTAAAGAATCAATAAATATAGCCGTTGTTGAAGAACCATTAGATTTGATAGTGATGATGACTTCATTGAAGATGAGGCATTTGTTCTATTTTGAAGAGGTCAATGGTTTGAAGATAGGGATGGATGCAACAAAGGATAGAAAAATGCTCAATAGTTTGAAGTGCTTTTGAATATGATAAACTATACCTCATTAGGGTTACGAGACATACATGTGAGGATTATGTCCAATAGTTCAAGTGAGATATGAAATATGAAAGTTTAGCATCATACCTTTACAAGGGTAATGAGACACTTAATGTGCAAATGGTGTCCAATGATGTTGAGAATTTGGATTACAACTAGACGACTATACTTGTAATTGGGAGCAGCTTGAAGAAGTATTACTAATCCAAGAACAATTTTCAAAGAAGAACTTTTGCATGATATATTTTCTATTATTTTGATTTATGTTGTTAGTCAATTTAATATTGTAGCATTAAAATGGAGTGCCAGAATATACACTCTTACATGAGCAAGTGTATTAGTGATCAAATAAGTTATAAGGAAATGTTTTTTATGTGTCATCAAATAATGCTTAGGTGTCCAATATATTTGTTAGGTTCATTTCACTGTCTTTAATCCCCAATTTATTGTCAAATAGTTAAAATTAACTTTAAAATAATTTACCAATTTAATTGGAAGATTGTTACATTCGTTGTGTATATATATATATATATAATTCTATCACCACATAAAGCATGGGGTGAATTGTTCAACTGCTTTGCTATCTTACAATCTCTATTTTTTGCTTACCCTACCACTAGTCCCTCCTCTTCTAGCTACCTGAATATGCCCAAGAACACCTCCATTTTCCCCAATGACAACTCGTTCATACGTTCCTTTAGCCGCAGATTCAGAGTGTTGTTCAACTGCACTCGAATTTCTTCTAAGTACGATTAGAATGCACGTCGAGGCCGAATCAATGATGACTCCGGTGACAAATGCATTGCTCCTGCTCCTTGTGCACATTTAACCAGAGGAAACCAATGGATGTTCCCACCCAACAATCTGGAGCGGTGGCAACAATCGTAAGTCTTGGAGTGCAGGTCCATAACCAACCAACAATCTCAATGTAGAATATCAACTTGTCTGTTTCTCAAAAGATTGATTGTGTTTTGTGCCAAAACTTCGGCCCATTTGGGGTTCTTCCTAGCATTTGGTGAGGTTGTGGACTGCTTCAGGGAGTCAGGCTAGGATGGACTCACAATGCCCTACTTGAGCAGTGCAGTAGAGAGGATGATAAACTATGCTACAAAATTTATGGGATAACCTACTTTAAAATAATCTTAAAAAATCTTAGCAGCATCTACTGAAATTTTTTAGGAAGCCCCCCTCCATAAGACTCCACCCTAAGAAATCTCGTTCCCTTTAATAGAGTGAAATTTTTTATAGATAGACTGGTCAACATTTGTCTTGCATTTGGGAATGATCCTTTCTCTCTTTCTTCACCAATTTTTTTTATTGATTTTCATTTATATTAATTATGCGGAGAGGCGTCTACAGTGGTATCCAACAATCTGTGTAAAGTTTTTGAAGCTGCATTTAAAATGAAAAAATCAAATAAAAGAGATTTGATGAAACAAAAAAATCAAATCAAAGAGATTTGACGAAACAAAAAGAACAAATAAATAAATAAATAATATTTTTGATAACAAAGAGAAATCAAAGATTTGATCACAAAGATAAATCAATCAAAAAAGAAAATTAGAGAATAATAACTCTGCGTATTTTATATATATTAATATTTAATATATGTATGCTAGTTTCATTTTCACTTCTAGTATTCTTTGACAATATTGAATAAGATTGTTTTGATATTTGTGTTAATTTATTTTTTTCTGATTTTTTAAAAATTGTTTGAAATAAAAATTCAAACCCCTAAAGAAAGAATAATTTATTTATTAACGATTTAATTTTTCAAATATAGTTATTCAATTTTCAGACTTTAACTTAAGTTAGCAAGTCAATATTTTTTTTTAAACTTCTTATATTATGCTAGGCTTCACTATTGATCCAATGCCACTTTGAGGTTTGTAAGATATTTTATATAAATTACAATTGATGTAATGCAAATGCAAATTTATAATACTTTATGGACTGTTAAATAAACATCTAGAAGTGTTTGAATTTAATTAGTTTTTGTGTCTTTCCATATTATATATATATATTAAAAAAATTATTCTTATACTTTATGCAAATAATCTTCTATTATAATTATAATATTTTTTATTTTGTATCTCAAAAAAATATATTCACATATATACATATCTATTAATTTTTTTAATACATTATTTTAATTAATAATTCTTTTATTTATTTATTTAAAATTTTTAAGTATATAATGATAAAATAAACACTCAAGAGCTATTGTGTTTAAATATCATAAGATGAAGGTTTTATTGGGGTGGGTTTTTTTCCCTTTTAATACAACATTTTTAGAAGGTTAGATGGATGCTGATTCAATACAACATTTTAGAAGGTTAGATGGATGTTGATGTGTTATTTTGACATATAAGAGAGAAAAATATAATGTTTAAATAGTTATTATAATTTTATATTTCATACACATAAAAAGTGATAAAATATTTGTATTTTTTTATTGATCAAAATTGGTCTTTATGTTTTGAATTAGATGATGTTTAAGAACAGCTCCACATGATTTAGAACTCCAATAAATCTTAGATTTTTCAATAAGATACTTATTTTGAAATTTAATTTATAGATATTAATTTAAATATATTATTTAACAAAATAATTTTTACTTTGTAATAAAGAAAATCATAAATTTTTTATTTTGAAGTGAATTTTGATAAAAATAAATATGAATGTTGGAAGGCTTGAAAGGCCAAAAGTATGTATAAGGAATTGAATAATAAGAATGTAAACCAAGTATGTGCATTGCTCTAACAACTGTTTTTCACACTATGCCAGTGGTTATTTTGATTATTCAAAGCAGCTGTATTCTGGGGCACTTTCTTCGACCAATCCATATTTTGAAGATCCAGACTTGAGGTACAAGTTCTATGAACCCCTTGTGAAGGCTCTTAAAAAAAATCACATTCCACCTCTATGGGAGGATAACACTATTCACGCAATCAAAGCTCATCATCTGAAAAATCCTTATCGTGAGGACCATCACAATAATGTTGATGGGTCCAATGGGCATTCCTTAATTAACAATTCTAGTAGTACAACTTCTATATGAAAACAAGGCAGTTTGAATCATGCTTGAGTGAAGGTTAAGCTATAAACAGGGTATTATATAGTAATGGAGTTAATTACAGGGACAGAAGGCTCCCAAGCATAAGTGTCAGTGACAGAAAGATGCCTCCATCAGAAGCTCGAGAGCAGCGCTTTCTGAGAAGTCTGTCATTTGATAGTGTCATCATCAATCGGGACATCATTCCCAAATACACGAAGGCTAGAACTTCGGTTGAGGAAGTGATGGAGAATGTCATGAAAAAGATGGCATATGCTCAAAGCAGAGCCAACATTGTATCTGACATGATTTTTAATCCATCTAATCTGTGCAGGCATAATGATCCAATTGCTGCTGCTGCTTCTTTTTCAAGGAAGTTGATGCAGAGAGTTCTCCTGCTTCAACTCAGGGAATTGGAATCCAAGCTAATGGGTTTGGCCTTGAATGAGGCAGAGTTTGAGAGCCAGTTTTGGGCTCTAAATGGGCTACAGAAAGAACAAATAAGAGAAGACTACTCCAATCTTGGGCTCAGGTTGCTCTTGCTTCAACAGAGATTCATGGACATTGGTATGGAAGCTTTTGATGTCCTAACAAAGCTGGGGAGCCGAATTCCTCACATGACAGCTGAAGATGGTCTCCAAGAGACTGGGATTCTGAGAATTGCAGTCATGGCAGGGAACCCTGGCTGCAGTGCCATGGGATCACATCTGTTTTTCCTCCAGCATTTCCCATCATTAGAAATCCAGACAAACTTGGTGACAGATCATGTTGGTTGGGATGGGATTATGGAAGCTATTTCAGTTAAGGGAATGGAGATGGTGTCTCTGGCTTCCTTAGAAGCTATAAAGCATTCAACCTGTTTGATGTCTTACAGAGTCATCATCTTCATGAATGCCCTTGGAAATAATCTGCAGGCACTGGAAGAAGAGCAATCAGCAATTAGCCTGTGGGATGTTTTCTGGAATAATTTGTACCAAAATACTAGTTCAATGGTACTGGTAATCATTTATGACACCTGCTTAGTGTGGGATGAAATAAAACCAAGGGAAGGGTGTTGGTGGTTTAGCGGTGTGCCTGATGAAGAGTGCGTTCACATTGTCAGAAAAGTGTGATCAGATCACCATTGTTAATCACTAGTGTTTGGTTGATGTGGTATACATCATTTCTGGTTGTTGAAATCATATACGCACACAGCCAGGAGGTGTCAGAAAATGTGTGGTGTTATGATTTTCTAGACAAATTTAAATTTCTGATCTGGTCCACAGCATGCCAAAGATTTCCTGAATCTTATTAGAAAAGAAATGTTATCTGATTACTTGTCACAAACATTGCCTATCTAAGAACCAGAGCATTATTGTATGATTTGACATGTTATTATATTAGTAATTTAACACCTTGATTTGATCCCATTTATATTATCGTTCTCCAAGATTGAAATAGTTGCCATAAATCCATTTTCCTCCTTGGTTGAAATCATATTGTTTTTAGCATTTTCTCATGCAAATATTACATATTCTGCATTTGGTTAAACAGTAGAAAAAGGTAAATTGTTCAAGGAGAAAATATTTGTACTTAAATTGTTGTGCCTGTAAATCTCTTTTCTCTTTTACTTACACCATTTTCAATGAAAATAAGATGGTTTGCTCTCCAATCTCTGTGTATGTTTTGCACAACTAAAGCTTATTTGAAGTCTTGAGCCATGGAATGGTACAGAGTCCATATTCTTCAACCTGGAATTATACTGATTTGCAGTAATGTAACATCAACATAGATTGACACTCACAAAAGTGCAAATCAGATGATTTTTGGGCACCATAAGTGGACAATGTCATTTCATGGTCCATGTGAGTATCTAGCCTAACAACAACCAAATTGAAAAAAAATAGAAAAACAAAAAAGTTGAAGTGAGATTCCAGTGCTCAATGATAGATATTGTGTTTTATTTGTCAATGCCACTTTTGGTGTCTCAAAATCAAACAACACAAGGAGGTCATTAACTAGGGGAAAGGGGCCTATAGTGGAGTGGGGTCCAATAGTGGGGATAGAAATAGTCCTTAGTGGGTCCCATAGTGGAGAACCTTAATATCCAATTGCAAAACACTTTTTATCCATAAAGTACATAAACTGACAAATCATGTGATGCCACATTAGCGCACCAATAAAACATGACTTAGTGCACCACTATTGGTCTGACCTTTTTTTTGGGCCTTTTTAGATACCTCAACGAAAAGCATGCTGATGTGGCATCATATTTGATGATGTGGCCCTAAAACGAAATATAGAAGCATGTGAGTTGCCAAATAAACTGTTGTACAAAATTGGAACTGATTTGAAATTTTCACATAGGATTTTGAGAAACGTGAAGTTAGGGTGCTTCATTATAGGCCCCTCTCCCCTAGAGATTCATTGGATGGAGAGCTCAATGGTGGTTGTCTCATCTCTATTATTAGAGGGCATCAACGTCCACGTAGATTATGGAAAGACTTTAAAAATAGTATAAGGAATTAGATGGGCATAATCGAATATAGTTAGTGAAATATTTGAGAACGATTGAAGGTTTTGAGATGTTTATTATGTAATAGTTCAAATATTTTGAAGTGAGTGTATTAAGATTGATTGTATAAAGGAACCCAAGTGTTTTCTAAGCACCAAAAGTATTTAAAAAAAATATTAATTTAAATATCAAAATTAAACCAAAATTAAACTTTAAGATTTAAGTTCTTTTTAGGATGATTGTTTGATGTTTAGAAATTTTGGGTATTGATGAAGGAAAGGGCGAGTTCTACTATGGTCTTGTTTTTGGCTTTGGTTGTGTTAGTGTTTTTCTTGATGTCATGTTGCTTCTCTAAAGTAGCAATTTGCATTGCTTTTTTGCATTTATTGTGGCATCTATTAACTAATCACACTTGGGGTATTTTTTTCCTTTTTAAATGGTTTCAAACTTCAGTGACCCAAATATTTGTTATTGGTGTTGAAGGTTGGACGATACATGAGGATATCTTTGCTACCCAAGTTACCCAAAAAAAAATCTCGAGGTCTCCCATGAGGTTTGTCTCTTCTAAAACACCTCTAGATGTGGTTCTTCTAAATTCAAAATTTGATAGTGCTTGTTGATAGCTTGAAATTTTTACTTTAATAGGTTATTTTTTTAGGAGGGTCTCTCCTAAAAGCATGCTTAAAGAGGGTGATCAAGGGTTGGGTCCCCCACATGGAATCTATCTTGATGCTATCCAAAACCTCACAAAAAGGTTTTTTTTTCTTTTGCTTTGCTAAAGCTAGTCATGTTGGGGCCATTCTAAAACATGGCCCTGGGTATGTTCATGCATTCCTTCTAGTTTTCACACCTTAAATAAGAAAACGTGTTCTCTAAGGGGAAATACCTTCATGTCCCTATTTGGTTGGAATTTTCTAGATTACCCTTCCCATGATATAACTTCTGCCAAAAATAACAACATAACTAGGTAATGTCATTTGTGTTGAGCCCAAAAAAATTATTGGCTCATTTGCAAAAGTGTGTTTGTGTTGAAATTGATCTCTCAAATGACTTGCAAGAGACCATTGACATTCAAATTGGCCAAATGTAGCACACATAATGTGTCCTTTATTTTAAATTTCTAAATAATTGATTCTAATGCCAATACTTTGATCATAAAATTAGGAGTGTCCCCTAGTTACTTCTCACAAAAAACCTACTCCTTGTTCGACTATTGGTGTTCCTCCTACACAAAAAGAGGAGGGCTGGTCTATTGTTGTTAGTAAAAAATGACAACAGTAGCATTAATGGTGCTCCACCCAAAACCTTAGTTGGTAATAGTGGCTATCTAGATTGAAGTCTTTGGGTGGTGAAATTTTAAAACCTTAGAACATGAGGAAAGTAGTTGCTCCCTCACTTGGTGAGTCATCTAATGAGGTGAATAAGCTTACATTTACTAGAATGCCACAAGTTGCTTATGTGTTATCTTCTCAACTAGAAATATTACTTACTCTTCATTCTCTCCTCCCCTAATGGTTCAACGATTTTCTCACTCTCCATTTTGGCATTTGGAAGAGGACGAGTATGTTCTAGATAAATGAAAACATAACTAGCCATTCATTTACAAATGTAACTTTAATTTATATGATGATTATTTGTAGAACAATGTTGAAAATCTTATAGATATGGATAGCGAGGATATGACTCTTGATTCTCATCATTGAATTTTATCTCTAAAAATATTTGAGGTATGACAAACCTCACAATATTTTTTTTGTGTGTGAGATGTTTGACAAATATTTCCAAGTTTAGACATTTTTTGAATGTAAGAATAAAATTTCTAGTATTTTTCTTTTTGTTACATCCCTTATCAAATGTCCAACCATTCATTTTTTGTGTAGCAATCATGAAATGCGTCATGGTATTGTTGTCATCTTTCTATCTCCCCTAATTATTAACAACATAAATAGTTGACTGGGGATGTCACCCCACCAACAAAGTTTTATGGACTCTTTTCAACATTTATAATGATTCATTTGTAGTAATTCATGTTTATGCTCCTAATGATGTTGTTGAATGACCCCCTCTATAGATATAGATGATTTATTCAATTATTTTTGCTACTTAGATCTATGCAAAGATTTTAATATGGTTTATATCTTTCCCATGAGGTGGAAAACTATTGAAAGAGAGGCTTGGCACTACATAAACAATAAATTGGGCATTTTTGATCATAATTTAAGATTTGTTTCCAACATGATAATATGATGTGGTACACATGAAGTAATCTCAAGGTCACATATAAAAGATTTTACAAATTATATCTTGATAAGGCCATGTTGTAAACTTAATCTTTGTTTACCTTTGTTAGTTGTTGTTCCTTGCTAGTGGATCCTTTGCCAGATGTTGTCTTTTTAGACAAATTTCTCATACAATTTTGCATTGAAGGAATATTTTCTAAATCCAAGACTAAGAAGACTTATTTCTTAAACTAAACACATTGTTGTTGACGCATTAGGCCATGTTAGTTTATATTCAACATGTTTGAAACTTGGATCTCCATACCATGCATCAAACAAACTAGGTCGATTGGTAAATGATGCCATCAAATGCACCTCCTTCTTCCTCAATATTTATGGGTGTTAGTTGGCCCACTTTTATCACCAATCATAAGAGGCTACCACCTCGAACCTCTATCAAGCCATGACCACTTTGGAGGCTTAATATTTTTCTTCTACTCTACAATTGTGCATAGCCAAGCTTCACTACCAAAAGTAGGTTGTAGATGATCATATTGCTATAGCTTTTGGAATTCAAGCCTATCTTCATTGGCCAAAGAATGGTGAAATTTTCTAAGAAAATTTTATAAGCCTTGCATGCTTGCCATACTTCTCAAGCTATTAATTTTTTTAAAGAAGGCCAACACTTGTTGAGTGAGATTTTAGACATTCTTTAGGCCTTTATCTAGCACTATAAGAAATATTTGTAACAAATTAAGATGAAACTCTTGAATGAGATAATGCTCTACAACAATGTTCAAATGTGGTTCATTGTTAGGTTTCCAACTCTTATCAATACTCTATGACTAGGTAATCACCAAAGAGCACCTTCATAATGTTGTCTTCACCATGGCTAATGACAAAGAGCTCCCATATTTGATGGATTTCCAAGTGAATTATAATAATCCCTTTGATATTCAATGGGTGAGAATCTTCATAAGGTTAAATATTGAAGCCTTTCATTCCTTTTCATTATTGATTTTAACAAATAAAGGTAATATTAGATTCATACCTAAGTATGCCAATCTGGAGGGTATATGTAATTGAAGACTAATCACTTTGTTGAATGTCTCCTACAAGATCATTGCCAAAGTTTTTGCCTTGAAATTGTGTCATTTCCTCCCCCAATTGGTCCATCTTGAGCAATCTAGATTAGTTAAATTTGGGTATACTCTTGATAATATTATTGTTATTTGAGATGGATGGAATTGAATAAATATTCTCAATACTGAATATTATTTTTTAAAATTGATTTTACAAAATCTTATTATCACATTGAATGCTCTTTTATCCACTCCATGCTTAAAGCATTAGGATTTGGGCCCCATTTGCGCATTCACTAAAATATTTATTTTTGATGCTTCTACTTGTATTACCATTAATAGTTAGTAATATAATTCCTTTGGGATTTTGAGTTTTATCCATCAAGGGTTCCTTTTGTCTCTTACCCTTTATGTGCTTGTAGCTAAAGGAATTTGACTACCTATTGGCTCATGTTATTTCATAGAACCTCGTTAAAGGAATTTCTTTTCCTAATTCCATCACTGAATTGGTCAATGGTAATTTTGTAGATGATTCATTTCTTACCTTATTGGAGGAAGAAGACAATATAAAAGAGGGGGTGTGTGCAAGAAGTTGAGTCCACTTTTTGGCCAAAAAGTGTAAGTGTTTTTCCTAATTTTTAGAATTTGACACATTTGACCTTAAAATTTGAAGCACTTAGAGATGAAATCTTTAAAAAAGTCACTGATCATAAAATGTAGTGCTCGGAGTCTAGTTTCCAAATATGTAATTTATTTCAATACCCAGATTGTACAAATTGAGTTTTAATAGGCATTTCTAAAACCACTGTTTAAAAGTCATTTTTCTTACCATACCATGCATGTGTACGACATCCATGTACGGCTTAAATTATCGTATTTTATAAATCCTTTGGAAAAGTTTTATGACTCACTTGAAGCTTGTTCTTGATATTTTTTGTAATTTTTATTGAATATTTTTTGTTAAATTTTTATTAGGCAGATTTGTCATTTTGAAAAACCGTCGTGTACGACATGCATAAGATGACCTAAACTTATCATTTTTTGATATTTTTTTTTAAAATTGAAAAGAATTGTCTGAAGTTTGTTCTTGTGCAATCCGTTTGTCAAAATGTTATGTTGATCAAAAGTTATTAAAATAGTAAAAAACCCTAATATTTAAAGTTTATGGACCAATTTTATTAGAAATTAATTGAAAAATAGAAAAAATAATCCAATTGCAAAACAAATTACATATTTAGAATTTGCATTGTTTCATCTAAAATGGGTTTTAATTTCGTCAAAAAATTATGCAAAAAAGGTCGTCAGCCATATGTCCAAAGTCGGTATTTTTATTTGACATTGTTAGGACTTTCAACTTGCAGGTCAAACCAGGTTGAAGGCCTAGGTTCGGACTTCCAATGCTTTTCCCGAACAAAAAACCTAGGCAAAAACCCAACCACAATGCAAACAAAAATTCAAATTTTAAAAAACGGGATCCCGATTATAAAACGGGATCTCGTTTATTAATAAACGGGATCCCGTATTATAATCGGGATCTCGTTTATTAATAAACGGGGTCCCGTATTATAATCAGGATCTCGTTTATTAATAAACGGGATCTAAATATTATGTCGGGATCCTGTTCCTCCGTCGGCAATATTAGGACCATTGTAAAGCGGGATAGCAAGGATCCGTTTCCTTTACAAGCGGCTTTCGACTTTATTAATCTTGCAGTGAAGCGGGATCTGATTATAAAAGCGGGATCTGTTTTATAATGGCGGGATCGTTTTATAAGCGAGATCCCATTTATTTATTTAAATACAACATGAAAATTATTGTAGAGTTTGCGACTTCACATGCAGTGAGCGGTAAAAGTGAATTATTTTTTTCGCAAGTTATTGTATTTATAGTTGGTGAACTTGATTTTTAGTTGATTTTTTCAAACGAGGCATCATCTACACCATTTTTTAATTGGAATTGTGTTATTTTTGTGCTTGTTTGGAGGAACAAAAGGTCTTCAACTTGCAATATGGATTTAATTTTTCAAAGGAGGCATAAAGAAAACAAATTTTAAAAATTGGAATTGGTAGTTTTCTACTTGTTTTGAGGAACACAAGAGGAAAGGTACTGTCTAATGGGTATTCAACTTCAGTTTTGATTGGAATATTTTGAAGTATTTCACTATTAACATTCATTTGTGCTTGAGAATTTTATAATTATGGGAGATAAAGGTCATAATAAGAGAAGGAAGACATTGACTCCTCAAGAAGTTGAAGCAAATAGAGAAAAAGAGAGACAAAGACAAAGAGAAAGAAGAATGAGAATGAAATCAATGAACGATGGTGGAGCAACCAATTCAACAACTAGTGAAGATGAAAACATTGAAGATACCATAGTTGTAGATGAAGCTAATTTGCAAGGAGTCAATTTGGAGAAGAATATGATTATACAAACAAGTCC